>VXAY01012530.1:3907946-3994839 GCA_013399855.1 Oxyruncus cristatus | reverse complement strand
ATTTTTTTTTTTTTTTTTAGATCTTAACATATGCAGGTTTTTGCCATGCCTTTTCAAAGGTTTTATATCAATGACTCAGCAAATGTTTCTGAAAATCTCATTCTGCAGTATTGTCTTTAATAGTGTTGATGTTTTATTCTCTGTAATTTTCTCCCTCCCTGGTGTTTCTTAGATTTTTTTTTTTCACAGTCTGTTTTTTTTTCACAGATTTTATTTATAATTGATATAAAAACTACTACTTAAGATGACAAAGATGGCTTTTAGGATAGATTGGCTGGCAAGCTAAATTGTTCCTATTTTATCTCTCCATAGGGAAGTGTTTATGTTTATTTATTTATGTTGAAATGCATATTATTTTAATGCTGATTGCTCTGTCCTACCTTGCTTAAATAATTTCAATAACGTTTCACAAGTATTTTAATGTAGTTTTTTGTTTGTTTTGAAACAATGACTTCTGTTAAAATTGTGCACTTATGTGCCTCACTGGTATTCAAGACAAAACACGACTCGACCTATGAGGTGATGTTGTGAGAGAAACATATCTTTTGGCCTGCGTTTTTAAGATTGTGTGTAATTGTTAGGTTGTAGCTTCGTTTGTAATAGCACTGATTGCATTATTGGATCTGCAAGAGTGTTGTGTTTTCTTATGATATTTTCCGTGCAGTGAGTCATAATAATAAAGCATAACATGGCTTCATTTGTGGTTTTTATACTGACACAATATTCTTGGACGTGTCCTGCCATGTTATTTAGGATAGGCTTTAAAAGTGTCTTTAATTCAGACCCATTGTCTGTTTGTAAGCTCTTAACTCGGTCCCCAGGAGCTGTGCAGGCAGGTGACCGTATGATGTTTCCCTTCCAGACAGGCTCATGTCGGGAATCAAGGAACTTGTAAGAGTCCTCAAGAGGTGGGGGAGCGCCAGCGGCTCCCCAGCTATTTCCATTCCTTTTGTCCTCGAAAGTAAGGACCAAGAAGGAGGAAAAAATGGATGGACCTGTTTAGGAATCCTTTTCTTGGCCTACTTTGTAAATAAACATAACTTGAAAAACCTGGCTATGTCCATCACAAGGGTGATGGGTGGGAGAAGAGCAGCTGACTGACCACCAGCAAACCTGGAGCTGGATTCCAGGGGACCCTGTATAATTCCTAGGAGAAACAGAGTCCTTCAGGGTGCAGGCAGAGCAACCCAGTTCAGGTCAAAGGGATGCTTGGCCAACTGCCCTGTCCCAGTAGCCCTGGGCAGATCCTGAGGCAGAAGTGGGAGAAGAACAAGCTTGCATGAGGCTTCCCCGGAGTCCTTTTCCAGGACTCCAAGACTTTGAGTCAGGTGCAATTTCTGTGCATTTGGCAGCTCCCGGTTATGTCCACTAACTTGTCCATTCCCAACTTGGACCAAAACAGACCTCTAGCATCCATGCTTTCCTGTGGCAAAAGCTTGTAAAGTGTTCTTGGACATATACTGCTGTGTTACTTAGGATAGGCTTTGAAAGTGTCTTTGGCAATTGTAACTAGTGGCTGTGCCAGAAAAGGTTCCTTTTTATTAGTACTGAGTTTACTGATCTTTTTTGTTACCTCCTAGTTCTTGTGTTGTACAAGGCAGAGAATGATCAGTCTCTTTGTTTTCTCCTTGCCAACACAATATCCAGATCTTTGAGAACATAACATATGATATTCCAGAACATAAAAACATTAACAGCAGTATCTTTTAAAAAGCAGTAATTTTGTCAGACTCACAGGAGCAGACCCTGTGCTTCTCCTTATCATCCTTCCAAATACAACTAAAAAAGTCTTTTTGAGTTAAGCCATGTTGTTTGAGCTCTGTCTTTTGTACTGTATACTTACTTTAATATCTTACATTTTATAATCTCTTGCATCTTCCTTGGCACAAAACCCTTTATGGCCATCAGATAAGGACAACAGCCTTAGTTTAACTGAGTCCCCCAGAAATAGTGAAGAGTAAAAGTAGAGCCCTAAGCTATAAAGGAGGCTGTAGTAAGTCTGTGGAAGCATAAACTTCTGCTGAAAGAAAGTGTAGTGAATGCTGGGAAATGATAAATCTAACTTCAGCAAACTGAACTAAATACATTTTAAGAGAACATCTGTCTATATTTCTAAATCTGGAAAAGGCATACAAGACCTTATAGAAGTCTTTGAGCTTTTCCCAGGGAATGAGTATCCTAAATATTTAATATTCTCTTCTAAGAGGATTGAGAGTATTGTAATCAGTAACTCAACAGCATCTCTTTTAGGTGCTCCTCAATAATGGGTCACCTGCAGGCAGCTGTGCAAAGCATCAATATGGGTATACAGGCCTGACCAGAATTAAGGGGGTCCTGGAGGGCAAATCTGGGCCTGCTGATCACACTGTTTCTGCAGTGGCCGAAGGAGTCACTCACTCTTTCTTCCACCATTGTTGGCAGCTGCTCAGGTACATTCCCTCCCTTGCGTCAGCTCTGGAGCTTATTGTACCTCTTCTCAAAGGACTTCAGTTACCTAATGCAGCAAAAACATGGTTTTGTTGAACCCTCCCAAGTGTACCTTGACTTGTGCCAGGGCTGACACGAAGACTGTTTTGATGAGTGTTAGTTCTGACACCGAGAGTGTTTTGATGAGTGCTTGTGCTGACACAAGGTAGGTTCAGTCCTTGCTCCTGAGGGGACACTGAGACCTTCTGCTTTCAGTGGCAACCAGCTGTGAATTCACTGTGACTGAGGGAACCCCACGTCCATGGACGGTTGTCCCATGGATGCTACCATTCAGAAATTTGTTAGCATCCCTCTTTTTGTTTCTGCTGTCACACTTAGATACAAAGTGGGGGGTTTTTTTGTGTGTGTGTTTTTATTTATTTTTTTTCTTTAACATCCAGTTTCCATTGACAGTCCTTGTACATTTGAGATTCTGCCAGCATCTTCTATAGCCTAATTGTCTGCCTTTATATTTTGGTGTACAGACTCTGGTGCATTCACGTTCCCTCACAACTCAATTTTTTGCTAGTCTTCAGGAGCCTCTCTGTGCTGCCAGGTAATGGAACTTTGTAAACAAAGCTGTCCAGTAGCTGTCTGCAGTATTTGAAAAGAGTTCTCCTTTGGGCAGTGGTATTAATCTTACCTCACTTTGACTGGAAATACATCTTCTTTGATGTATTCTGGGATGACATTTGTGTTTTTCAGGAAGACACCCTATTGATCTGGCAAATCATTTTGGCAGAAACAAGTGCAGTCATGTCTCTCTTCCTTATAAACCAGGCCTTCCAAAACAACATGATAGAAATTCCCTCCATCCCTTAAGTGCGTAAATTTACTGTTTGTATAATTGAATTTGATCTTATTTCTAATATCCAGTGCTGAAGATCATCCAGGCCTTTCCTTTTGATCTTCTTCTTTATTCCTCATGCTTTCCAATTTAACGTTATCAGCATATTTTGTTGGAACCCTCCTGGGATTTGTGCCTGGGTTATTAATGCAAATGCCAAGCTGGCAGCTTTTAGGGCTGATATGGGAGGACCCATACTGCCAACCTTGTCCTGCTTTTGGCTCACTCATGGCTGTCACCAATGTCTCTGTGAGCAACAAAGTCCATGGTCCTGCTCCCTGTTTGGCCAGAGCGAAGCTCTGGAAAGGTGTTTAGCCACTGCCCTGGGTGCCACTCTGCAGTTCCTGCCCTCTCTCAGCAGGTCAATTCACTTCTAGCCTGAGTGTTTTGCTGGTTTAGAGGAGAAATATTCAATTTTGCTTCTTCTGCCGAGGGGGTCTCTGCTTATTGCCTTTTGTCCCAGCAGTCAACCTGCCTCTTCTCAGGTTTTCTTTACCAATTCTTCATCTTTTTCAGTTTAATCACCACTGAGGTGGCACAACATCAAGTCTTTATACTGATTTAATCTCAGTAAAATTTTGCAGTCTTTGGAAATGCTTAGTGAAATTTATGATGCAGATGATGTGGTCCCTTCTAACCTTACCAATTCTGTGATTCTGTAATTTGCTTGGCTAGAAAATAATTATGGGAGAGAGGATTTGACTGGTTTTGCACTGAAGTGTCTTACTAAATGCAGCCTGCATTTAATTTATATATGTTTGCCCCAGGTCTGATTGTTTTTTCTCTTCAGTGTTTGTTCCAAATCCTTGTATACTTGAAGGCGGGGATTGCTGTTGCCCAGAGCCTTTTCCTCTAGCATTGCTAAAGCTGCAGAGCTCCCAGGGAGATCGAGGATGGGGATTCCTCAGGACAGGCCCTGCCCCAGGGGCCCCAGCACAGCCTTCACACCCGCACTGTGAGCCTGCCTGGGCTGATGGCTTTGCTGATCTGTTAAGTATGGACCTGAGCTCACCGTGTTGGTGTTACAAGGTCATTTTATTATTGTGCTGTTGTGTCCTTCGGAGCCTGCCAGCACAGCTGCCACTTTCCCTCACATTGGGGTGGAGTCACTCCTGGTGGTTTTTCAGCCTTCTGCTTTTTTCTTATTTTAAAAGTCCACCTAACTTCTGTACTGTTCAACTTTAGCAGCAAGTAGGAAAGCCTCTTGAATTAAAATCAGTATCAGTGGCCGGTTTTGAAGCTTCCATGAAGAAACTCCCCCTCAGTTTTCCTTGTCCCACCTTCTGGTAATAAAAATCAATGTATCCCATGCAGTGTGTAACTCCATTGGAGGTGGTTGTTTCAGTGATTTTTATGAACATTTTAGGAAAAGTATCCTGCAGGTTTTGCCCTTTTCAAATGTAAATGTTTAATCAGTGCTTGCTGAGAGGGAGTGCACGAACACATGCACAAGGCTTATGATTCTTTTTTTCTTTTTCTTGCAGTGACCTGCTGTCTTCTGAATATCTTGAGAGGCATATCGAGCAAGGTGGGAAGACAGTGGAAGTTAAAGTAAGAATTTCCTTTTTATGCATTGCGTTTTTAATTTGCTTGGCTTTTGATGTTAATGCAAACTCACCTGTTTTTGTGAAAAAAGAGAGATCTGATTTTTCAAGGGATTTGTTCTACTCTTCTGAGGCAAGCTTCTGTTTTCTAACTTCTGGCTTTTAAACAAGGCAAATAAACTTCACTGGCAAATTTAGTATATTAATGTTCACATCAAAATGGTATCCATGGAAAATGTATATATGATAGTTCCTTTAAGTAATATATATACTTCACTTTTGATGCCTATTGAAGAAAATCCTTTTTTTTTGGTAGCTAGTCTTTCCACATTGTACTAATGCCCAAGTTTGTTGATTATGTTCAGCTTCTTTATGAATTTGAGAATAGCAAGATTTATGGTATAGTATTTCCAAATACCTAGTCATGGGTTTCTTTCTCTGTCTGTTTGTTTGCATGATGACGACAAGATCCTATTTGTTGCAGTTTTCTTCTGTGAAATGTCCCACAGCCTTTGCAGAAGTGTTTTCTTAAATGCATGTAACATGGGAGATTTTTCTTGAGAACCTTCTGTTTGTTAGGACTTATTTTGTAGATGTCAGCTATAAAATTGCTGTAGATTACACAAAATGTGCACAAACCTATTATATGCTGTGCATAATAGAAACTCTTTAAATTTGACTATGAGGTAAATATCAGATAAACTTCTGCTCAAAGTTTATGTTTTAAAAATGTAAATTTTTTTAATTTTTTTTTTTTAAAATCCCCCAGAGTTCTTTACTAGATCTGAGATCACCTAAATACTCTGAAACAAACGCATTAACCTCTGCAGTGTGAAAGTGGAAATGGAAATGGGCAAAGTACTCCTTTAGCCACTGAATAGCTAAAGATATCCTTTGGTTTATCCCCTCCTGTAATTTGCAAAAGTGAAGTCTGCTCTTCTGCTATTATCAGAGATAATAGTCTGCATAGATTATCAGACTGAGGCAGACACATACGTGTTCCATTAAATTGTAAAGACTAATTTCTCAACTGTGCTCTGCAGTCAGGAAGTCTTGACTGAGATTCAGATTATGAGTCAAAGCAGAAATAAAGATAATAGCTGATATTAGTAAGAACAAAACAATCCATTTGTCTGCATCAAGGTATATGTTTAAGTTGTCTAAATTAATCTATCGAAGTGCCGTCACTGAATTAGGACAGATCTGTTTCTGATGAGCAAGCCTTAATCAAGCAAAGAAATGTTTGGTATCAGTGGCTCTTTTCGTCCCAGTACTGTTTAATTACATAGGGAAGAGACAGGAGGATCAGGCCTTTTGGAGGAAGGGTCATAAAATGATCTGGGCAAAACAGCTCCCAGTCTCCAGGGTCCCAGAGATTATTTCCTCTTTAGTTAGCTGCCATGCAGGGTCATGGTATTCCTTCAGGGATGGCTATCACTGCCTTGCTTAGTGCTCTCAAATCTGCTTTAAGTAGAGAACCATTGCTGCATGGAGCTTGATACTCAAGGTTACCTGAATTGGGAGTGCAAGGGGCATGAGACTGTACTGTAAACTCGAGTTGCTGCTCAAGTGGCGTTTCCCTCTCCGTCCTGCCTCATACCTTGCATACCCATGGGCAGGGGTGCAGGGGTGGACAGGCCATAGGGGGGGCTCTTCTGCCCCCTTGTCTTGCAATGCTCTGGGATTTCTGCAGGCAGCAGTCCAATGGAAGCATGCTAGGAAGGGGGATGTAAATTTTTTGCTTGTTTTGTTGCACCCAAGTGTGTGGGATTGGAGGAGAGGGAAGCAGCTGCTGTGACAAAATGTCAGAAGAGCCTGTTGGCCCCAGCCATGGGAACGTTTTCAGGAAAGTTCAGATACTGAAAGATTTTTGGAAAAGTGCAGGCTACCAAGTACATTTTGATACCAGACACAGAGTGAAGCTGATTTCAGTACCCAATAGCTGTTTAAAAATAAATCTGATACTTTCTGACCATTATTTTTTAGAGCCACCTATAAGTGCATTAGAGAGCTTCATTTGTCTGTCGAACAGTGTCTGAAAAGCCCACCAGTATCTGTTTTGCATTTGAGAAACAGAGCTCTGGTATTGCATCAAATGTTCTGAAAATCTTGTTGCAAATAAAAGACATTTTCATTATAGTGATTTAGTATCTTTCCTTTCTGTGGAAGTTGTTTACCATAACTGGTAACATAATTATTATACTAGATTTTGGGGATTGTGCAGATTGCTTAGATACTTATTTAAAAATAGCTAGTAAAAGGGTGCAACTTCTAAATAAATCACAAAATATACACTCTGCTATGCAGCATATTCTTAAGCCAAGGCAGAAAAGGTATTTCAGAAAGGAGACAGGTTTCTATCAGTTGCTTCAACATGCTGCTCTTCACCCACCTCTGTGCAATTTGTCTTGGGCCGTAGGCAGAGACAGAGGCGGCCTGGCAACATCTCTCTTGCTGCTTTGGTGGGAGAAACGGTGACAGAAAGAAAATGTCCATCTGCCATACACTGCCAGCTGCAGGCTTTGAGCAAGCCTGTTTATACAGCAAAATGGCCTCCCCTGTTCTTGGCCTTCTTACTGGCTACGGAAAGGTGTATTTTAAAATACATATTTACAGTTACATTTCTCTGTGCAGGAAGGCTGCACAAACACATGGATTGGCAGTGCTGCTCTTGTGCCATCAGCAATATGGGAGAAGTCGTGAGCTTTGAATTGCTGTGTGAAGGCAGCTGTACATACACTCAGCAACTTGGGAATGTTACAGGCATGGATGTGTCTCAGGAGTGGATGCCTGCCTTGGCTCATATGTGATGTGGAGTTGATAACTGCTTCTACCACTCCTCCCCCTCTCCTTGCCTCCCAGTAAAACTTCCTGTGCTGTAAAGTACATATGGATCTTCTGCCATTACTGAGGATGCTTCAGAGAGGAGAGGGGGCAGGGAAAGGGAGAAACATTCAGATCATAAAAAAATGCTGCTTTGAAGTAGCAAAGGGATTTTCATAGGGAGAAGTGTCCTCAGTTTAACATACCTTTTTACCATAAGAGAAGGTTTCATTACATTTGATTTTTGCATAATTCATTAATACATTAGACCATTGCGAAGGTGGAACACATTACACATATTTTTGCAGGGTGCCAGCATTTAGTTGCTGCAGAGGAGAGGCTTCTCTGTGAGGTGCCCTTGTTAATTTGGCACAGTTAGGCAGCACCTATGACATTATTAAACCAGCAGCAATGTGCCATTCCTAAGAAAACAAAAAGGAGATAGATGTTTGAATTATTTCAGTGTTTCCCCCTACACCCTCCTTTACTGTACATCATGTCTCTAACTGCTGGAAAAACAGTGGTGTGGCCTAAATTTCCTCTGGTAACAAAGAGAATAATCAATTAATAAGAAAGAGAAAAACCCTTCTTGGCATTGCCTTTTCCTGATTGTGTCATTCCAGATCATCCTATGCTCACAGCACATCATTACTCAACCTGTGTATACCTAATGTTGTTGCAGTATGTCTCTCTGTCCTTTTATCTCTCTACCTCTCTCTCTCTTTTTTTTTTTTTTTTCCAGTTATCATTCTGTCACTGATGCTGTCAGTGAGATGAAAGGCAAAAAACTGCTATAGTGCTGAGTAATTCACATTGCTGGATTTTTCTCCCTCAGAAGGAACAACTGGTATCTATTCAGTGATATTTTCTCGTATAAAATGTTTCAGTTTTCCTCTTCAAGGTGTATAGAAATAGATGTTTCTTCTTGTATTCCCCCAAAACATTGGACAATTCTATGAATTCTTAGAAAATAGCTTTCTGAAAAAAAAAAAAGCAAAGAAAGTAGTTCAGATCCCCAGTCAGACAACTTGCACAGGTAGAGTTGTTGTAGATAAATACCAGAAATTTTTGATGGCAGATTTAAACATAACTAGAGGGAACAATATTTCATAGGCAATCCTTAAAGTCTAAAAATCTTTAGTGTGGTGGTGTAAACACAGTATATGCATTATGGGCACAAAATTACAGCCTGAGTGCTTTTTGCCTCTATCTCACAGCATGTTCATACTCACGATAGCATTGAACAACATAAATGGAGACATATTAAATGCTAGGTGCTGCTTTTCTCTACTGAATTGTTGCCAGAGAAGCTTTGACCAGACTTGTCTTGTGGCTAAAGATTGCCTCATGGCTTTGTGTCTCAGGCTGTGCTGAGCTGTGTTGCTGGTCCCCGAGGTGCTCAGCCCATGAGTGTGGGCAGGACAGTGCCCAGTGGCCTTTCTTCAAAGTGCCCATGGCTGTCCTGTCGAGCTAGGGTGCCACAGTGTGCTCTAGCAGGGGTGCCATCATTGTAGTTTGGGCAGTGGGGGTTTTGGGGCAAATTCATGCTAATGCTGCACAGCAAAGCAGAATGGGTTGTTCGCAAAAATAGTAATTTTGTTATGTGCATTATTTAGTTAGTAGCGTGTGTAAGATGCCTGTGACTATACCATACAGCTATTTAATGCCTATGCACAAGAGGGGAAAATTACTGTTCTTCATTGTCTTAAAGTCTCAGCTTCTATGTGCCATGATGTGTATTTGAAGGGCTCTTTACGTGCCCTTTTTTAGGAAAATAGTATAGAAGGGAGAAAAATATTAAAATCTTGAAAGAGTGGAGGAGTTTGGGTACCCTTGATATGGTGAATATTACTTTTTCAGCTAAACTTTCTCCTTCAGATCTGATCTGCTCAAAGAGTTGTTTCGGTACGGTCCCTTGACTGAGAGCAGTGTGTGTGTGTCACATCTTAGTGCCTGTGTTTGATGAGACCTCATCTGAAGTAGCATTCCAGCATTTCATTGTATCTCCACAGGTACGAACTGATCACAAGTCTACAATAATTTGTGGTTCAGCCAGAATAAACACTGAACTTGTGAGCAGGCTGTTTTCATTATTGACTGCCATGTTTCCAGTCTTATAGCAAGGTGCTTGCACCAGCATCTTCCAATTAGGGTATCCACTGTTGAAGCTCCATAGAAGAATCTCTCCACTTTTTCTTCAGCTTTTGGTAACTCACCATCTTGTAACCAAAGAGGAAGGTGTTTCAGTTGCTAGAAAAGCCTGTACGCTAAACGTGCTTTCCTGCATGGGATTACATTTTCTCCTGAAGAAAGAGGGAGAGCTGGGCTGGCGGGAGGGGATGGAAGGGGAGCACAGGAAGACTCTGCCCTGGGAGACTGGAGCCTGGGGCTGGTGGGGGGCTGTGCGTGCATGTACCTGGAACTTGCACAACCTGGTGATGAGCCCCTGAGGGAAAAAATAAACTGAAAAGGAACAAATCATAAATAATGCAGGAATTATATATGCCTATTTCTGGCAGAGCTTTTTTGTCTGTGTCCAGAGACTAGAGAAGCTGTTAGTATCAGAAAAATTACTCTCTAGCTTGTTTGAGAGAAGATTTTGAATATGGGTTCCTATAATGTCACCACATCTCCTCTCCTTTACTCCCTGAACAGAGCTCTGTTTGTCTCATGGCAAATTATTATAACAAATCTAGGCCATAATCTACATTTTAGTGATAGCAGTAAACTAACTGAAGAAGAGCTGACAGGGAGTCTGTGCATCTGACACAGTTTAGGAGGGGGTTCCTGCAAGGTCGATGTTCAGAGTGCTCTCATCAAATATTTTCATTAATGACTTAAAAAGTATTTGTTTATTAATGCAATTTATCAGCATTACAGTGCACAGAAGGATCAGTTGGAGAACTGGCTATTTTTGACCAATGAAGTAAATAAAAATGTGATAGAAAAAATGGCAACTTCTTACACTAATTGTAGGTGTTTTTACTATATGATGCAAATTCATAACTTGAAAGTTCCACAAGAAGGAGAAGATCAGAGTGGTAGCGGAACAGGGAATGACAGGATGGAAGAGAACTGTAGTCCTAGAGTATACTGGTCAAATTGCTTCCTGTGAGTTTTGACTGGAGTTAATGTTACTGTATGAGCCTTGATGAAGAATTAACAAATTTTTTGAATTTCTGTGTGGTTTTGGTTGCTCTGGATATCTTTTTTTTTTTTCAACAGTGTCATACTGTCACACTGAGTTGATAGGCATTGAGAAATATCTCACTTTCCTGTTTTAGCGTTGCTTGAATTATGAAACCCTTTGGGGTTTAGTAAAATATGGTATCCTCTGTGGGATAATAGGGCAAGATAATCAGCCCTTGTATATAATGCATTTGCATGACCTAATGATCCTGCAGGCTGGCACTTTTAATGTACATTTGCAGTAGCATTTTTTATATCTGATTATCTCCCTGCTATTACTAGCTTACTTTCTACATACATTCTGCCACCAAGAAGAAGAAAATTAGAAGTGGCAGCTTTCCGTATTAGGAGTCATTCCCAGGTCATGTTTTTGCATATACTACACTAGGATGAATCTCTGATCATGATTCATGTAGGATTTTGCAGGTTTAATTATCTTGTCTCCTTTTTCTTTGTGACAAAAAAAGAAATAAATCCAGTGGGTTTAGCTAGTCCTGGAGAGGAAAAAATTGTCAGAAAGTGGGAGTCTTCAAGAGCTTAAAAAGTATATCTCACTTCAGATGTGGGCCCCAGTGATGAAGTCCTGGTTCTGCTGAAGTGAGAAGTTGAGTGACTTTGTGACCATCGGAGGTCACCTCTTGTGTACTCTGCTCCAGTCTTCACATGCCCCAGAAGGAGGGCAGCTTGAATTTGCAGAAAAGTCTTGCCAGACTTTGTGCACCTCATGAGTTATTTTCCATGAGCTACCACATACAGCATACGTAAGTGGCAGCAACCAAATGTTTGGTAATCTCAGACCATGCAAGGACTGAGTATAACTAAGAGAAATTAATTACTGCTATAACATTAAAGAACTTATAATCACTTTGTAGGTGCTCTTACTAAAAAATAAAAGTATCTTTTTGGGTTTAACTTAATCCCTTTGAGGGGGAATTAAGCTAAGCAAACAGAAACTGCTGTACTTCTGAAGGAGTGCTTCCATGTAAGACTTCAGTGTGTTTAAGCTTGACATCTTTACTTTCTTCATCTTGACTTCTCTAAATAGCTTTGCCTAGACACGTCTGTTGTTACATATGGATACCAAACTGGCACTGTAATATATACCATAGGTTAATGTTTCTAGACACAGTCACAAACTCTGTGAATTTTCACTTAAAGAGAAGTTCCCGTTATTCAGAAATAATGAGCCAATAAGGTGTGGTATTTTTCTCCATTTTCCTCAAAAAATTATCTCCTGCTGACTGATAGGTGTCCATGTACATGTTGTGTTGTGTTTAGAGCATTCTTATAACTCACATGCTTATAACTTGGCTTCAGACTTGGGGTAGGCTGATGACCTGATGAGACAGATTAGTATGGGTAGATTTTAGAGAATTTTCATACTGTCCCTTAAAATGTTTACTTCCATTTCCCTGGAATAGGCATGCAGGAATGGGACAAAATGCCTGTCATTAAAAATGACTTGACACCATGACTAAGAGACACTAGGCACTGCTGCAAGAGCTGACTTAAAGACAACAGCAGAGTAGGCAGGAAGAGGTAACCTGTTCTCCTCTGCCTCATCTTTGTCTGGCAGCCAATAATTAAAATAATTTTCTCTAATGCCAAGGTAAGGCAAGGCAAGTCAAGAGGCTGTTTCCCAAGCAGATGCCAAGGCAGCTTCCAAACCAGATGGTGTTGTGCTCGCATGAGCTCTCTGTCCACACCCTGCAGCTATGTTCATAGAGCATCTTCTGTCGTAGCTACTGGGCAGTAAACAGAAGCCTCATTTGGCCTCTGAACCGGGAAGCTGGGCTGATATGTTGTGCCATCTGCTGAAAGCGCCTACTGTGAGTCACCGACGGCAGTTGGAGTGAGTCGCCTGTGTGCAGGATCCTGTCACATACATGTGTGTCTCTGTTAAGAGTACTGGCAACAGTCTTTAAATATGGGCATTTTGTGGAGAAGACTTGGAAGTGGTGATGCCTTATCCTAATTTTGGAATCCGTATCTGTGATTTCAGAATTTGAAACGGCGTTATAACCTAATGTGACTACAGCTTGTTGGCTCTGAGTTGTATGAGGACAT
Organism: Oxyruncus cristatus; assembly: GCA_013399855.1. Taxonomy (NCBI): domain Eukaryota; kingdom Metazoa; phylum Chordata; class Aves; order Passeriformes; family Cotingidae; genus Oxyruncus; species Oxyruncus cristatus. Next base: position 3,981,903 of record VXAY01012530.1, on the reverse strand, counting down.
GTGATAGCCATCTTCCTACAGAGGGAGGACATCCTTCACATTTTCAAAACATTTGGCTTTCAGGCATCTGCAGTACACCATAGGAAGGTCCAGAGACCGACTCTGCAAAGAGGTGGTGCCAGGGTCCCTGAAGTTGTTACTGAGCTGCATAAGAGCTGAGCCCCGTAGCCGGCCCCCCACCAATTGCTGAGGCACACGTCAATGAAAAAAATGTTTTTTCTCATTGCAGTTACACAGGTTGAAGTGCCATTTTGACTTTTCTATTTACAAATAGAAACCCATCCCTAACAAGTCGTTTTCTGCTGTAGTAGTCAGGAGCAAGTGTGCATTTTCTTCTCCTTTTGCTGTTGTTCATGCAGTCTTAGTTATGCAGTGTGGCAAGTAGTGGCCCCACAACAGGTAGCTCTTTAAAAAGCTACTCATTACCTGGCACTTCATGGAATGGTGTCTGGAGCCTTAGCTGGCCTTTTGGGAGCTTTCTGCTGTAAGGAAAGAGGGAAATGTATTACTACGGTTTGAACTAGACCAACCATCTCCTCTCCTTTGGATTAATGAGTGTTAAAATAGGAATATGTAGAAGAAGGAAGTACCAGAGTCTAGCATGACCTTTACTCGCCATCACCTCTCCTAACTGCAGAAAATGGCTTACTGGGAGATCTGATTCGGAAGCAGATGAATGTGCATCCTTATTTTCCTCCCCTGGGAAGGTCGTAGTGTCTCCGAGGCAAATAGCAAACACTGCTAGTGTATGGTCAGCAGATGCTTTCTCCACTCTGACTGTAGAGAAGAGTGAACTGCCACGATACTGCATACCATGGCTGTTCTTCAGCTTTACTTATTTCCCCCTTTATTATGAGTATTGGTTAATGTGTTTTTCATCTCTTTTGTGTCTACTCAGCAACTGGTGCCTCTCTGATTAGGGACAAACTATCTTAAAGGATAAAAATGGGGACAGGTTTTATTTCTATTGCTAACATCTATGTCTTCTCATTTTTTAGTACCTTTGGCACATTACCTGCCCGACAGGCAGGTAGGAAAAAATGGCATGGGAAAAAATGTTGCATCTTATTGGTGATGAGCTGTAGCAGTTCACAGGGCAAATACCCCTAATTCAGGATTTTGCTATAATTATCCAAATGAAGCATCAAGATGAAGATTATATCACAAAGTGACCACTATCATAAAGATTAATTTGTTTTAGTTGACCCTGTGGTCATTCTGATTTCTTTCTTTAATTTTGTTGTAAGATGTCATTGCATTTTTAATCTCTCCAATTCAACAGACTCCTTGTTAAACCACTTTATATTTTGTATTGCCCTTGGATGTCACTGAGAAGTTTCATGAAGGAAGGATAACTTACTGATCCAAGGAAATATACAAGAGTTCCACTGGCATTGGCAGAAAATTTGCTTTGGGTGATACAAACTACAGCATGAACAGTGGCTGAGCACCTTGTGGGGGCAAAAATGTGGAACTTCTCTCTGCTGTAGCATTAGCATGCCCTTGGATATGGTGTGAGTGTGTGCCTGTGTGGGTTGCAGGTTTGTGTCACAGGCATTGTCACCAGGCTGACCTTGTCTCATAGGAGATGACATTTAGCCTAATTTCCTCCCACACTCCATACTGGCCAGGTTCAATTTTAGAGCAGAAATGGGTAAATGTGCTGCTCACACTTATGGCTGGCATATGTTAGAAGAGCAGTGTCATTTCCTCTTATCTTACAGTAAAACATTCCCCAGTAGCTGACAAAGGCCAGTGTGGAGGTTTGATTTGCTGAGGTGGGCAATTATTGCCTGCTTTTGAGAGAGCACAGAGACACACTATAATAGCTACAGGAAGCCAATAGCTCTTAACAAAACACCCTTGATGTTCTGGATTGAACTGCTGTTGATGCTAATTTCAACTCTTCCCTCTGGGTGAAGTCTTTATTTTCATATGAGGCCAGAATATTTTTAGGAAAAAAATTAATTTTTTTTTTTTTCAGCTTCTATCTTACTGCTACAGATACCAATAGAGAAGAGAGACAACCCCAGTCCTTAGGAAGTGTTTCCAAGAGCAGAGGAAAAGAAGAGAGATATAATGATTACATTTAGTCCTTTAGTGGTCTTAGATCTCCCATATACTGTGATTCCTCCTCTAGTATAGTGTATTTTATTACAGCACCTACTATAAAAGAGCTTTAATACGTGTCAAACCCAACATAATTTCAGCCTCAGCAGTACAGGGAGGTAGTGACAGTAAACTTCTTGTCCGAAGTTACATGTGCCCTAAAGAAAAACATTGACCTCTAGAGTCCCTGACTCTCAGTACAGAACCATAGAATCATAGACTCATCCAGGTTGGAAAAGACCTCCAAGTTCATTGTGTCCAACCTTTGACCAAACACCACTATGCCAACAAAACCATAGCACTAAGTGCCACATCCAGTGGTTTCTTAAACACTTCCAGTCTAGAATTTGTAGCTTCAAGTGCTTCTCTCTTCACAGATTTTATGACCTGTTGAAAATGAGTCTTCCAAATAGACAATAAACAATTTACACCCTTTCCACCCCATGCCACATGTTACTGGCATGTTTTATCCACTTGATACATGGTAAGGAGTGCTAAGTAATCACTGTTCCCAGAGCCATCCACATCCATATGCTCCTGCCATCTGATGTCACTGCATCACCTCTTACTTCCTTGCTGAGATTATAAAAATCCTCAGAACTTCACTTAGGAGTATCCTGACAGCAGGATTTCTTATGCTGAAGAGTCCTCTTCAGAAAGAAACCAACACACCACTAATGCATTAAAAAACTTGAAAAAACCCTATTTTCATTTGAAGAAATAAAATTAAATTTTATTAAATGAAGTTGATTTTATTACCTGGTTTGAAGGGACTTACATTATGGTGATAGGAACATAAGTACATACATAAAAAAATATCCCCTAGATGACAGCATATGGAAATGGATGTTTTGTAGTGATAAGGGTTGGTCCCTGAGACCGAGATCACAGTTGTGTTTCTGTCTCCACCAGAACTACCATGAACTTTAGTAGATCAATGAGTTGAGTTGAATTGATTTGACTGAATAGAAGTTATATGTCTGAGTTAAATTTTTCCCAGGCAAGAATTTAGAGATGTTTTTCTTATATTTTTCTTTTCTAGATCTGTATGCGTAAATTTTTTCCCATAGATTTATTACAGAATATATTAATTTGGAGGTACTGTCATGGGGCATTTATTTGATTCTCATTAAGAAGATCAAAACACACTTTTGAGCCACAGACTGGATTCTTAGTATGAAAAAATGCTCCTCCTGTTTGCAAAGACATGGTTTTGCAAACTAATGGAGCCTGAGATTCTATTTCTGGTACATATTAACTACATTTTCTGAGAACAAACCAATTTGTGTAATTACTCCAAATTCCTTCCACAGCTAGAACTCTGTACAACTCCCTACTGATAGTCTTTTCAACATTATTCCCATATTCATGCACTTACTCCAGTTATATCTTTTACAGGAATACTGCTGCAAGAATTCTCTTTAGAGAGTATTTTATTACTCATAAGGTTTTAGATCATCCACATAATTTGATTGTTAGTTTTGTTATTTGCTTATTGGAATTTCTCTTTGTTTACTTCTTACTCATATATTCCCAAAACACCTGAAAGCCTTAAGCAGTCTGATGATCCTGTAGTGGGGGACACCCTACGGATTGAAAGAAAGAAAATCTCAAATGAAGAGAGCTTTAAGATATAGAAGTAAATAGGTGTAAAAAAGGAGAATAAAATGGAGAAAATGAGCCAAGGTTTCAGCAAAAACAATGTAGGGTCTGAAATCAAATATAATTTGGGATGTTGGTGGCTGAAACGCATGTGAGTACAAAGCAGAAACTCAAACCACCTCCTTCTCACTGGTAATTGGTCTGTGTCCCAAACCCTTGTTAGACCTGAGAAATGCTGGTCCAAGGGTGATCGGTTTTACACCTTCTGCTAAACACCCCATTGTAGCCTGGTACGGGTCAGCCCCAGAGCTTCTCGCCAACATGAGACAGAACATTATCTGTGTGGCACCAGTTTTCTCTCAGACATCTGAGCAAAGAGGTGTCCATGATGGGCATCATGGTGGTTACTATACAGGTCAGTTTGGTGAAGGTGTTCTCTGTCTGTACCAAAGGCAAAGATGTTGAGAGAGAGAGGCAGTGGAGGTGGCTGCAGTCACTGCAGCAAGTGGAAGGAAAAAGTGGTATGTAGAAGAGAGGAAATAATGAGATGGAGTGAAATTGGGCGGGGAAATAAGTGTAACACTTTTAACAGAAGCTATGCCACAGGCTTCTCTCTCTGAGTGAAGCAACAAGCCTGCCAGATAGTGTCACTCATAATCTGTCGGGTCAGGTGTTGCATTTCTCTGCTGCCCCAGCTGCCCTGTGTTGGTGCTTTGGGGTCTGGCAGCAGCACAGCATGTACGGACCCTGCAGTGAAGATTCTGAAGAGGAACTAGCGATTTCCAGTGATCAGGCTGAGGTTAAGTCTCTTTCCCTGCAAGCAGCCATGCTCTCATAAACAGGCTCCTATACTCTTTAAGGAGAGCACCTCAAACCAGCAGCATCCATACTTTGTAGCTGCTTTCAAAAGTAGTTTGCACATCTTGTAGAAAACAGAACAGGATTTCCCAATCAAAATACAGAACTACCAACATATTTTATGTATTTTCTTTCCTTTTGCCTCATCTTGATAATTTTTTTTTCATGTTTGAAAAATAAAATCTAAAAGCATTTAATGTCAGATGTCTAAAATGACTGTGCAATGCATCATGCAAGTGACTGCTGGCTTCTGAAAAAACAGTAATTGTAATGCCTTTCCCTCCCTGCAGTAAATGGACATAAATATTTGCATAGCTGCGTACATTAGGCTAGGTAGATTACTCACACATTTGCTGAAACAAGTATTTGCAAATATATGCTGTTAAAAAAAAAGCACACTGAAAATCTCCTTCATAGTCCTTTAATCAACATTAGTGCGTTACAACATAGCTGAATTTGGTAAGGCACTAACAGGTAAGTTCTGAAGGGTAGAGTGACAGTGAGAATTTAAGGGAAGTTTGGATTTTTTTCTAATTTTGCATACAAGTGTTGACATGTTTCAGTACTGAACAGATTTGGTGCACGTGCAGTAGGGCTTCCATCCCTGTCAGTGAAACTAGGGGGAATTTTTTGAATAGGGTCTGCTGGATTTGATTTGAAAGGTTATATTTTATTTGCAGAAGAGAGAAATACTCATTTTCATTGTATTTCTTTACTGCTTAGTTATACTTAGAGTTTCCATTATTTTTGTTGCGCTGGTGACTACTTCTGATTTGCTCTTTTTTTTAATGAAGCATAACTTCCTCATGAGAGAAAGAGGAGGAGCAAACACTGATCTCTTCTCTGTGGTGACTAGTGACAGGACCTAAGGGAATGGCTTGGAGTTGTGTAAAGGGAGGTTTAGGCTGGATCTTAGAAGAAGGTTCTTCCCCCAGAGGATGGTTGGGCACTGGAACAGGCTCCCCAGGGAAGTTGTCACAGCACCAAGCCTGACAGAGTTGAAGAAGTGTTTGGATGATACTCTTGGGCACATGGTATCACTCTTGGGGATGGTCTTTTGCAGGGCTAAGGGCTGGATTTGATGATCATTGTGGGTCCCTTCCAACTCGGCATATTCTGTGATTCTGTGATTATTATTTGGTAAAATACCTTTCTCCTCAGAAGAAGGAAATTGCCTTACCCTCAGAAAAGGGTTCATCCTGTCCGATGTAGCCATGTGCAGAGGAGATACTGAGCCTAAAGCCCCTACTTCGAACTCTTCCTGGTCAGTGAAGAAATATGAGCACTTCTGGAGTAATTTATCTATGAAATCTGTCTCCGGATGCCAAGGATTTCACACTGAAAATATCTCCATTCAGTATAGAGTGTCAGGATGGTGTTTGTCTAAGTACCAAAGCATGGCTAAAAGGAGATGGGATGAACACCCTTGTGAGTGATAGTCAGTTCCTCCTCATGTGAGTGGCTTGGATATGTGTTTATGGAAAAACAGCGTTTGACAGTATGGTGTGTGATACTGTAGGATGTTCTGTGGATTTACAGTCTCAATTTCCAATTTCAGGGAGGAGAACATTGCTATTATCAGGGAAAAATTCGAGGAAATCCTGTGTCATTTGTTGCCTTGTCAACATGCCATGGATTACAGTAAGTCTGCTGTTTTGATTTTACTGGCCTTTGTGTATTACTCTTTTAAGGAAAGTAAAGCTATTTATAGTAAAGTAATATATGTATATAGTAAAATAAATGCTATTTATTTTGCTACTAGTTTGTCACCAATATTAAGTACTCAACAATCTTCAGAATTTCCTTTTTTTTTTTTTTCTTTCAAACTGAGTACTTATGGCAGTGGCTAGGTGTTGTTTTAAGATAATTTATTGGAGACAGCCAAGTAGAAGTAGCTGAAAACATCCTATTCTACAAGAATAAAAACAATACCAGTGTACCATTTGGAAATTGTGTTCTTTTCTTTTTCCTACAATGATGTGTATTATCTTTCTTTTCTAGTCTCTTTACAAAGAAAATGTCAGTTTAGAGTTTATTTTGTGCTATCCTTTTTTTTTTTTTAAACAGAATTGCTGGCCTTAAGTTGTGTGCATAGAATAATGCCTTTGATATAGTAAAATCTTGAAAAATCTAGAAGAAAAGATATAAAATGATGCAATAATTTTGCTTTGAATTTCATAATTTTACTGATAATATAATTAAAGCATCTGTCATCTGAAGGTTATATAAAGCTATGTTATTGATTTGGACCTGTCTAGTTTTGGTTCTGTTGAATGATGCAGTCAGGTTTTCAGAGCAACCAAGCAACTTCAGTGCCTGTTGCATCTGGGAATTACAGGATCTGAGCACTTTTGATACTGAGATCAGCTTGAAAAGTCATGGCAGCAAGTGAATCTGTATGGAGGTTATGTGAGCTTTGCCTTTCTCTGCAGAAACGGGGCTTAGCTGATGGAAATCTTCAGCCTGTTGTCTATTTCCAGCTAGTCTGTAGTTCTGGTATCAGTCATATAAGTACATATGTTTAAGTAGCGTTATTTAGTAGTATATGTAAGTAGTGTCTTTCTTTTATGCTTGTATATTCTTTGTTAGGAAGGGCGAGATTGCATGCAGGAGGGTGGCATCCTTGCACTTACCTGATTTACAGCTGTGCAGCTCAAGAAACTTGAGCCCAGTTTCAGTATGGACAGTGAGACTAAAAATAGTAGCATCCTAATGCATCCTGAGCCACTGCATGGCTTCCATTAGCAGTGATCCATTAGGTCTTGGCCCCTGCTAACTCCTAGGAGAAAAAGCAGGAAGGAAGGAGAGCCTGCATCTGTCCTTCCCTGCCCTCTTTTTGTGGATTTATTCTTGAGACTGACCATCCTTCTTCTCTGTGTTCTTAAATGGCCTGATATTTAAATTGGTCAAAATAATGCATTTTTTAAATTTTATAATTCAGCTCTCTCTTGAGGCGTATCTTCTCTCCCTTCCCCCCACCCCCCCCTTTTTTTTTTTCCTGTTACAATAAAATTTCAGCAGAGTTATCCTTCACAGAATCTTTCTCTAGCAGGCTGGTAATTGGAGCATCCAGTATGAGAAAGTAATGCTTTCCTGAGCTGTATTAAACTGACATTCTCTGACACTGCGTTTCTGTCATTACAGCTAGTTCCTACACAGTCGAGTTTAAATGATAAGTAATTACTAGAAATTCACGCGGGCAATCAGAGCTCCTTTGCTTCAACCACCGTTTGGAGCACCTCTCTGGAATAAGGAAATCTGGGAAGACTTGTCTTCTAATAAGGTCTACAGGGCAGGAGCTTTGCTTTCATGGATTTTAAGAAGTGCATAAGACAGAATAGATGCCTTTAATGGAATAACAAGCTTCATATTCTCGAAGTTCATGCCAGTCTCTCTCTTGCATATTAGTACCTCCAGATCTCGGCCACTAACAGCAGAGTTTTTCATACATCTGAGAAAATGTTGGGGTTTTTTAATCATAAATTCTAAGTTCTTCTGTTGGTAATGTCTGTTTTGTGTGCTTCCTTTTATTATTTAAATTAATCGGATGACTGGCTGACAAAATAGTTACAGTTATGAATGTCTTCTTAATGACTTTGCTAATGACAAAGGTACCTTTGCAACCCTAACTTCGAGCGAGACCTTTTGTTCGGATTTTTGCTGTTGTTGTTTTCTATGGAGTGTGCAGTAACCACGGTTTCCTATGGGTTAACACAAAAAAGACTTTGAATGCAAACCACAGCGGTTGCTGGGATATAAATAAGCTATAGTCAGGCAGCCCTGGGTTTGGAGGAGAGGGCGCAGGTAGCAGGCAGATCTGGGATTTTGCTGCCGGCTGGTGGTGAATGTTAAAACTGCTGTTGCTGCTGCAAATTTGACTTTCATGGCTAAAAGTTTGATTGTTTGAAGGCTATGCATCATCAAAATGTTTCTGAAATGGCCCATGTTTTGATGCTGCTTTCTCTCTGACACATCCATGAGCATGTGGTTTATTTACAGCACACTGGGCTGTTGAAGTTGTTTGGAAAAGAGCCATGAGCTTTGAGAGGACAAACCAGATCTGTAGGTCAGCTGTGACTATTATTGTCACTGCTAAATGACATGATCAGAGGTCAGTGCTGCTGGGTGCAGAAGCTGTTTCTGATAGAGCTGCTTTTCTTCTTCACGAGAAACTGTTTGCTGATAGAGCTTTGTCTTGCAGACTGTGCTTAACTAAAATTGCAATTAGAAGGAAGTTTTGCCTGATAAAAATCTACAGGATATTCCCAAGCAAGAAGCTTCAGCGGGTGCTAGAATATTTCACTTGAGCTGTGTAGACAGTATTTATTTCTAAAGAATAGGCACAGGTAATTTGAATGGTGAAACAGCTTTACATTTTAGAAATTGCTCACACTTGATGTATGTTATACAGTCAGTAGCACAAGATACTTCTGTGAATGTCAATTTTGCTGATTAGGAAAACCTGCTGCGTAAGAAAAAAAAAGTATCTGGTTTTGTTGTTTACAATTCAGTGTTTATTTTGGTTGGTTTTAAGAGTAATGCAAATAAATAAATAATCTTGTTTTCCTGCTGCTGTTGTGTGCTATGTGCCGAGTTTGAGTTCACAGTTCATATTTATGGCCAAGCCTTAGTAGTGGCCCTTTGAAAGGGACGTGCTGATACAGCCTAATCCCAACCATGCGTGTATGCCACTGAAATAAAAGCAAAATTATTAAAAAAATATGCTGATTTGCTTGAAGATCAGAGTGGTAGTGATATGAGGAATACCCTTTGATTTTATGCTCTTACAGTGTAATACCAGTATCAACACATATCTTTGAATGAAATGCTGAGGAAAGAGTTAATAAAACCCATTAAAACCTAAGGTTAATTCAAATAAATAAAATTTTTATTTGAGGAAAGCTATGCTTATGTTCCAAATATACATGTTCATAAAGACAGGTCCATTACTTATCTGTTGCAGGTAGATATCTCTTGCATGGGAGTGGGGGCTTTGAACTGGATTTTCAGTTGGCTAAATTAGTCCATTTTTTGGTGTTTATATATGTTGTAGAGAAGGTTTGTGGAAGAAAGAACAGTCTGTTACACAACTGGAGAAAATCTTTCTTTCTGAAGTGGAGAAACAAAAGACTGATTTGAAATTGCATTCAGTTACTGAAACCAGTTTTAACTGCTTCCTTTTCTAAATATTTGAAATTTTAAAGTATATTAACTTCTTAAACTTAATTCCATGTTGCACCAGTATTTGTTTAGTAAACCGTATTTACATTTCCTGCTCTTGACAGTGGGATGTTCTATGATGGAAATCATACTTACCTTATCGAGCCACATGAGAACTACACTTCAGATGTGAGTAGAACTTGCAGTAGTCCTGCTGTGTTTGTTGGCTACAGTCATCCATGCGTACAGGGTAGGCGTAAGGCTGTGGGACCAAAGGGTCATCCCCTCATTCCCCACTCATTTACCTCATTTGTAAAACTCCATCATCTCTGACAAAATTAGGCAGTGGTGTATATATATGTGTGTACTCTGTAACACTTGGCTGTAGAGCAGTGCAGCACCACAGGGTGATGAGAGTCCCTTGGAGCCAGCAAGAGAAGCCCTGTCCCCTTTTCTGGCACTTCCTGGTGTGGGTTCATTACATCACTCTCCTCCTGGTTCATCCTTGACTCTAGTTCAGCGTCTCCTGCAACTCCCATTGACTCTCCCTGGGCAGCTCTCTCAAGCCTAGCTCTAAGCATGCTCAGCCACCCTATTGTACTCAGATATTTCCAGTGAAAGATGATTAACTGTGACATTAGCAATCATATTACAGTTGGGTAAAGGAGAAGAATGGTGCCTTGCAACTTGCGTGTTCTCTGATATGTGTGTTGGATAACAAGACCCTTTGGAATTGTCTGTTTAAGGCTCACAAGATGGATTAGTTTTTCCCGGTTTAATTCTTGCAATTATTTATTATTACAGGATGACTTCCATTTCCACTCTGTTTACAAATCCAAGTTGTTTGAGTTTCCTTCTGATGACCTGCCATCTGGTATGATTTTTTTACTATTCATGACTTACGAAATGTTTTAGTCTAAGGCCAGATTTGTTCATTGTATTTGATAGATCATCTTCTGATAGTATATTGTTTCTTTGTATGTATCTTCTTTTCCCCAATTAAGTAAAAACACACTGAAAGAAAAGATTTTGAAACAGTGAAAGCACTGGCAAAGAACCTGAAGTGCTGAAAGAACCCTGAATCCAATGAATGAAACTTCTCCTAGAACTTCATGTTGTGATAAATGTTTCTCTTAAAAAATCATGTGGTGTATGGACTGTGTTATGTGCTAGTAGTTGTAGAGAGGAAAGGGTTGAGGTAGCCTAAAGATGATAAAAATAAACTCTACATTGCCAGTAGTTGATAAATCTTCATGAATTTTTCCTGTTTTGAGATACAGGGCAAGTTCCATGGTGTGAGCATAAGCATGGGAGACAAGAACTTGCCAGATGTCGTGGCTGTTCAGTGACTGTCTCATCCCCAGTCCAATCATCATCTTTCACAGTACTGGCTCTAATGAGGGCCATGCATTTCAGCGCAAATGAACTGAGAGGCAGAAGTGGTTTCATGTGCTTGTAGTGATGAATGCCCGTGAACCTTTCATGTTTTGTGTGGACAGAGAAGGGGTTTTTAAAAAAATGAGTTTTCATCTGAGAAGTTGGCATGTTAATTGAAGCTAAAATTGCAGTATTTATATCCCCATTCTGTCAAGGATTTGCCAATGTCACAGATACATTTTCCTACTCTACAATATATATCCTAGATAAGTAAAACTTTTCTTCATAAACAGTGATGGTTTAGTAGAAACCACTTCTAGACTGATTTCTTCAGGAGAATAATTCAGAGAGCTAGTGAGGAAAAAGCCAAGGGAAATTGCTACAACTGGCTTGCCTAATTTTTGTTCTGAAGAATGAATCTTTAGGATACCTTGTATGGAGAAATTAACTTACAGTCTACTTTTCCACAAGCCCATACTTTTGTAAAATTGTTTGAAAAGGTGTTTCTGAGGTTTGTAGTGAAAATTTCCATAGTTATAATACATCCTCATTAAGAATCCCACAATTTTTCTTTGTCAGTGTTTATTCAATTTATCTCCCTTTAAGTAATCCTCCATGAATAGCCACAGCTCCAGAGGACGAGAACCTCACCAGTGTCTCTGCATGGTCCTACCTCTTCCCTTCCTGAAGTGCTGAAGAGTGCTGAGTGTTGTCTTGAGTTGTCTTTTTTTTTTTAAATAATATTTGCAAATAATTGTGAATAGTATTGTTATTTTTTTAAAAGTACTACAGCAGATTTCTTATTATTAGTAGCAAACATTGTGCTAGGATATGTCGTCAGTATTTCTTACATTCCTTATTAGTCTTGTATTTTATCAATTTGATCAGCCTAAGGAATTCTTCCTTGATGCCAAGATTTTCCTCTTATCTTTAAAAGAATGTTTGTATAAGCTAAGATTTCCACTCAGCACTGCATTAGGAACAAACGGGATGTATCATCAGCTCCAATATTGATGTAAAAAAGGGAAAAAACTCAAGTAATAGGGATTATTCACTATCAGTGGTAGTAAAAGCACACACTGTTACAGTATGATATTGCTATCATTGATAGCAATGTACTTTTTACATTCTTTTGCTCCCTATGTATTAAAAAAAAAGCAAGATATTGCACAAAAGAATTTGTTGTACAGTACTTTGCAATGGTCTGAGCGGTAATAGGACTTTAAATAAGGAAAGCTTGGATGGATGACTTGGCATGCTTAGAGCATTTGACTTTGTATTTACTAGACTCTATTTTTTCCCACAACCTTTGAGGCCTTAGATACGGCCTTAGATAACACTATGGTCATGAAGGTGCTGTTTTTCAAATGATGTGTAACAGATGTCCTTTTTTTTTCTTTTTTTTTTGAGATTACTTGCAAAATGTGTAGATGTGACCCTTAGGGACATGGTTTAATTGGACTTGGCAGTTTTTGGTTTATAGTTGGATTCAATGATTTTAGCAGTCTTTTCCAACCAAAATGATTCTGTGACTGTGAATCCTCATTACAGTTTTTCAAGGTAAACTACTCCCATCAAAATATCTGTTAGGCTTTCTGTGATTTTGCTGGTCATGTTCTGTTGCCTGAAGGCCCCTGGCTGGAAATGCACCGTGTGTGAATTCATCCAGCTTGTGAATTTTAACACAGTGTTAATGTGTGTTAACGTGTTAACGTTAATGGCTGCATCATTTCCCTCTGGAGATGACTGACTTCCGATGGGTGTAAAACAATCACATTTGCTGGTAAAGTTATCTGAGACCCTGTATACATATTGTAAATTAATTTTTTATTGGTTGAAAAGAGTTATTTTTACCAGTTTCATTACTCATGTTATTAAGCCAAAAATGACAGGTTAAGATTCAGTTGTGTGGCACTAGAACACACACTAAATTATCTAACGTATGTAAACCATAACATCGTAAGAAAGTTTTCGAGATTTAATTTCTCACCATTGCAAACTGAAGAGTCTGCAGGTCTTTAAATTATAAATAGGGAGTCTTGGGTGTGACTTAATTAATTTTTGTTCTTTTTTTGTAAAGCAAGTGCTCCAGTGCACTGGTGTAACAGTAAATATTTTTAAGCAGAGGACCTATGATTGTCCAGGTCGCTCCATAAAAAGATATCTGCAAACTTCACATACCAAAATGACAGTATAATCCCCAAGATTTAGCCAAGACTGTACTAGTTAATCATGCTTTGCTTTCCTGGTTTGTCTTATCAATAGCTAGTGACTCCGGGTTAAGATTAACATTTAGGCATGACAATGTTTTTTCAGATAGGCAATTGAGCTTTGTGTTTTAAGATTTTGCTGATATGATAGACCTGTAAAATTCCTATCAGCATTATTTTTAACCTATTTTTGAACCTCATGCAGAAATCACACAATTAGTTTACAGCAGGTGGGAAGTGGAGCTGTGAGAAACTTTCCTGTCTCATCAGTGAAATGTAACTGTTCAGGATTTTGTAATACAACCATAAGTTGTGTACAAAGGTATGTGAAGTGGAAGCCCCTTAATTTACACAGCTCCTATAGTACTATCTACTTCTTTGCAGGACTGGTAAAATCATTCTGGAATACTGAAAGCAGTTTTCAGTTCCTGGAGACTGAAAGAATGTCCATAGCTGCAGAAAGCACAAAGGAGGGAAGGCAGTAAAGGGAAAAAGAAATATTACAACTGCAAACATTTAATTTACATGTCTCAAAGAAAGGTCTTCTTGGGGTTATGTGAATAGCAAACACATTTATACAAGATAAGGAAATAGGTTTCTTTTGTATATGGAAAGAGAGGCAGCGACTATGAATTAATGATGGAAAAATACTTCTTGGACATTTAAAAGGGTGAGAACAAGTATTGTCTTCTGCTTAATTTATAATGTGTCCTCTTCCATGAGTGGCTAGTAATAGATTTGGTGAAAGGGATTTGGCAAAAGAATAAACTACTTGGTGCATGTGATTAGGGGTTTAAGAAATTAAAGACACAGTGGGATTAGCAGGGAGGAATATTGTATTGATAAGTGAGCATTGCCAAATCTTATAAGGTTTCTCCGAACTCTGACATATTTTACTTTGTGAATATAATTGTCTTAAAGCATTAATTCTGCCTTCCATGCTCTTCTTATTAATTTCGGTAGCTATTGCGAGAACTCTGTCAATGGCTGCTGGATTCCTGAAAATGTGATTCACTCCATGGAAGCACTGTGCTAATAATATTTCATGCCCAGTGTTGGTGAAGTTTTGGCATAGAACATCTGCTGTGCTTTCAGAAGTGTGACACCCACAGATCATCTGTTTCAACAGACCCAGATTATCACTAGTAGAGTTTTTAATAACAGCCCTGTTACTGAGAAGCATCTGTAACATTGCCTCCTTTCTAGTTGGAAACTTTAAAAAATGAGTTGTTGCCGCATCTGATGTACTGAAGAATGCCATACTACGGTCACATGGCATCAGGGTCACTAATTGTTGGCATATATTCTTGTAAATATTCAGTGTATTTGTCTGTGTTTTCTACTTAGAGTTCTGGCAGATGAATGCTACATCACAGAATTTTGTTGTCAGGCCAAGACACAAAAGAAGGAAAAGGCAGGTATGTGCCAATATGCTCGTTTGTAAGTAATATGCCATCAAGTTTGTTTCATGTCTGCTGAGTTAATTTGCCCACATGGAGTTCTGCTGCTTGTGCTGGTTTGGCATGAGGTCTCTATATCAATACAGCTGTTAACAAAAAGAAGTATCTAATGTGGGCTAAACATTAGTGAGTTCTCTTGGACATTGCTTACCTGAAGAATTATTAAATTGTTAAATACTGCTGAATTGCAAATGAAAAACTCTTTTCTCTCATTTCGAGTATAGAGTTTTATGAGAAACTCCCATTAATGAAATACGTATATTTTTTATGTTACAATGGTGACAAGTAGCTCACTTTATTTCGATTTAAAATAAATATTCTAAACTGAGAGTTCATTCCCTGTCTATTAAAGTGGGGGAACCAGTAAGTGTAGGTGTTTGGTACCTGTTACACTCTCTCTGTATTGTAAGACTCTAATCTTAGAGTTATATTCTCTCTGTAGGTTCGCCAGATTCCACGTAAAGTTGAAGAAGAAACAAAATACATTGAGTTAATGATTGTAAATGATCATCTAATGGTAAGACTGACACACTTAAACATCTTACGGTTAAAATTAACATCATCTTTAATTGATCCATGAGGGATAACAATTAAGAACAATATATGGCTAGATTACATTCAGTATGTCCTTAATAAAAAAGATTCTGGTTTCATTAACCATTGATGAAGTTGTTTCTGAATTTTGGCAAGGTAATTACACAAGGAATGCAACTAGGTCTGAGTATCAGAAAAAATGGTCATAAAGTAATATCAGTCTGACTTAAGCTGATGATTTTCTTTCTGGCTTTCTTACACACTTGTCTTAGTTACAGCCGCTCAGCAATCAGTAGTGCAGTTATTGCAGTTGTGCAGCAGCTGTTGTCAATGGGGAAATTAATAGTGATTACATTTTTTTGATACATCCAAATCAATATAGAGAAAATTATTTTGTTAAGCTTGTATACTTTCTCTGGGAGAACATAAATAGGCTCTTTAATGTAGTGGAAAGAGGCATAACAAAGAGTAGTGTGTTGAAGAAAAACCAGGCTCATTGAAGTGGGAAAAGGCACAGATTTGTGTCAATGACGATGATTAATCATTAATGAAGAAAATATCAAAGGAAATGGTGAATTCTTCGTCCCTTGCAGTCTTCAAAGGTAGTGTCAAACACAAACAATAGAATCCCATCTTGAAGTAACTGGATAAAAAGTTCAGACTGGTGATGTCCATCTGACTGGTGACATTACATGATTTTATGGTCCTTTATGGCTTTAAAAATCAAAATACTTCTATACATTTTATCTACTCTTTCTTTAATGTGCAACAGTTCTCTCAAACAATACCCAAATTGGCAAAAATAGACATCAAAGTATACAAGGAATGCGTCACTGTCCTTGGGCAGCGTGCTTCTCCATCAGCTCAGTTTGGTCAGCATAGCAACAAATTCTTTGAATAAAACCAATAATATTGGATGCAAATTCCACAAATTGGTGTAGTTGTGTTTGATCCTAAAGACATGAAGCAACAATTTTCCCCTTGGGACCTTGTCTCTTTGCGAAGATTTACTCCAAGGACCATGTTTCCTGATTTTGGTTAATTACACTACTGCAGTCCACTTAGGAGTTTATTCTCTGAAGCAAGTGCCAGTGAATATCCATGACTGAAGAAGCCAAATAATTTCCTCCTGGGAGAAGGAAATATTGTTGTCGGTTCTGGGGTTGTCCCTTTCCCCACAACCTGGGCTGGTGTACGTGGATATTTAGATTACCCTCTGTGCATCAGTCGATGCCTCACTCCAGGTGCACTCGGTGTGGGGCTGACATCCTAAAGACTTGGAGCTACTTTTGCTGTTCACCCTCACCAGGCATTCCCAGAGGGCACCATGAAATTCGTGCTTCCTCCTCTGGTCCAGGGAACTTGCTACATCCCACCAGTTCCCCTGGGCTGCTCACCACTGTGAGGGGTGCATGCCCGCCTGTCTACCCTCTCAGCTGCTTGTCCAACCATTGCTTCCAGATGGAGAATAAAGCTTTTAAAACCCAAATGGACTAATAAATTGTTGTACTGAAAATATTTCAGTAGGTCTTCAGTGTCTCTAAGAATCCTAAACTTTGAGTTTTTAATTGCAGATAGAGACTCGAGTAGTACACTTATTTCCCTTTGTTCTGGTGCTTCATTTTCCATTTATTTTTTAACTTTTTCCTTTCATCTTTTCTGTCGTTTTTAGATTCACATTCATGTTCTTCTGGGGTTTTTTTTTAGTAACTTCCTTATTTTTGGGGCTTTTTTTCCCTCCCATTCCTTCTTGAAACCTTATCTTTCTCATCTGCTCGTTGCCCACTAAAAGATCGTAACTTCCAGAAAATGTGGACAACTTCCACTCCAAAATCAAGCATCATGGAGCTCAAGATAGTTAAATATTTCTGAAAATCTTGTCCATTTTGTCCTAAATGACTCTGAGTTACTTGTGACTTCCATACCCATGGTGCTCATTCATAAGTGTTTTTTTCCTGTAAACAGGAGTATCTGGACAGCTGTTTTCAGTGTTATCCTTATAGAACTGCATTACAAATTTCAGTAAGGGTACCATTGTAGTCTGGTCGCTAAAGTGATTTGAACCAGTTACTGTGGCATTTTGGGAATGTGGAACTATACAGGAAGACAACCAGAAAACAGCTTGAGAAAGAGAACTGAAATAAAAAAAAAAAAAAGGAAGTTTGTTAGATTAGAACATGGATGCAGGCACTTCTGGACCTCTGGGATAACATCTCTAAAGGAGTCTCAATTATAGAACTTAATTTGCTAATTTCTGCACTGGCATTTGTGATGGACTTTAAAAGTGCAAATAATAAAGATGAGAAGAGTAACGATATGTTTTGGTTCTTTTGGCATTTCCCAGAAAAGGTCTTAGAGTACTTTCCAAACAGGAATTAATAGATCCTCACCACAGCTGTTGTAAAGTACATCAGTAATTTGAATTTCTGAGCAATTTTCCAGTATCGCTTATTGTCATTACATTCAGCACAGAAGACCAAAGTTTGCACAGAGGTTTTACTGTTGACATAGTTGCTTTTTACTTCATTGTTTTTTGGAAATGGAGCTTATTTTTCTGAATTCTGCATATGTAACTTGTCTGTGTTTGTTTCGCAGTGTAAAAAGCACCGCTTGTCAGTCGGCCATACGAACAGCTATGCTAAATCAGTTGTGAACATGGCAGATTTAGTAAGTATCACTCAACTAAATGGTCTTTCATGTGTGAGATGAATCATATGATTCTCCTGCCGATATATGCAGAGGTTGTCAGTTCATGGTATACCAATAATTGTGAAGATCACAAGTTTTCATCTAGAACCACAGTCAACCAACTATAAAGCCTTTGTCTAACATAAAGCATTAAAGACTTTTTGTGGCTTCAAATGTTTAAGTATCCTGCTGGATCAGTCTCTTGAGTATGGGTATTAAAGAGCACCTTAAATAAGACAATTTTTAACACAAGATCCCTGTGTTGACAACTTGAAACCCAAAAGACAATCTGAAATAAGAATGCACTAAAATTCTCCAGAAAAAGTGCATTTGAGTAAATGAGTTGGAATAGGGGTGTAGAGGTGGGCTATGTGGATTGTATTTATGATGCTAAACTGGATGAGATGCTGGCTCTTGCACCTCACCCCACTAAAGTATTGCTAGAAAAAATGCTTGAAAGTATTTGATGTGGAGTGTTAACCCCCAGCATTGAAAGGATGGCCTCTTTTTTGTGATTCAGCCAGCATAAGGTTAAATGCTCCTGTAGAGATGTACAACAGTAAAAAACATGGTTTTACAGATCACTATTCGGTATAAGAGAGCCCTTCTGTGTCACTGGGGAGAGCTGGATTTATAAAAGACCCATTAATTCCAAATCTTTGTAGTATTTGAAATGGTTCTGTAGTAATTTTTCAAAAGTGATATTTTTCTTCTATGCACGTCTGCCTGTGTAGGACCTGCAAGGGATCTTTTTGCAGACTAAGAGAGCTGATTGAAGAATTAGGCCTAAAATTTAGATTTTACTTTGTTTTCATGTTTGTTGGTTTTAAGAGAGATAAAATCACCAGTGAGAACCTAAATTGTGCTAGAAGAAGCTAATTATTTAGTTATTTAAAGATGCAAGATATTACAAAAAAGGGTAAAACTCATCTTTGTTCTATTTGACATAATGTATTTGTTCATTCTGTTAATGTATTAGATATATAAAGAACAACTCAACACCAGGATAGTATTGGTTGCCATGGAAACCTGGGCTACTGATAACAAGTTCACCATATCTGAAAATCCCTTGGTGACCCTACGTGAGTTTATGAAATATAGAAGGGATTTTATCAGAGAGAAAAGTGACGCAGTTCACCTTTTTTCGTACGTAACCTCGTGTGATGTTTTATTACTGGGTTTTTTCTTTCCTTGGGGGTTGATTCTCACAAGTGGCTCATGCATCTCCTTTCTGTTGTGTGTAATCCACAATAATTCAGAAAAAAATGTTTTGGGTGGGGAAAAGATAAAGCACAAATTGTCTGCCAATGCAACTAGAGGTTTGACTCTTGTTTTAGTTTTAACGTACTAAGAGTGAGCTGCATGTGCTGTAATCCTTTGTTATTCTGTGCAATTACCTATCCACAAGCACAGATACCTGGAGGTCATGCATGGTTCCACCTCAGAGGTTGGCTTCTTCAGCAGCAGAGCATGGATGGCCCTGTTGTATTATTTAAAAGCAGAACATTTAGTTTTGAAACCGATGAGGTTTCCTGCTTAAGCACACTATGGCCTGCTATACTTTACTGAATGACCTGCATGCTGCAGGACTACTGAAGTGTTTCAAATCCTCCAAACAGTTTGATCTCCCAAGATATTTGAGCTATAAGAAGAATGAGAGGAATGTTATTTTCTCTAAATATCTTAATTGTTTTGGAAATAAGATTGATATAATAAAATGTATCTACAAAAATAGAGGAGAGGTTCATGGCTAAATTTTTGATCCACAACAGACAGGCCAAATGAATATCTCTTGGGGTCCTTTTTTCTCTCTGCTGACTACTTTAGAATGCTATATGAATAAACTTAACCTAGACACCTCACTTTTACGTGACTATGGTCATGGTATGGTTCCAAGATACCCAAGACCAGTATCCGCCCTCTCAGAATTTTTGCACATGCTTAATTGCTGTCATTGACTTCGACTGTGAAAAAAGCTAGTAAGATCTGCAACTGGTGCTTGCAGATTTTGATTTCTCCATGGCTCAGATCTTCATCTGTTAAATGTGAATCAGGTTTTCTCACATCCTTTGTGTATATTCTCTGGTACATTGTAAGGTCTTTGGGGGGAAGTCTTGTTCTTATGAATGTGTGTAGATTGACTATGACAGATTAGAGCCTGATTTGACCTGTGATGCTAATTGTAGTGCTATCTATAGCACCACCACCAGTGGTGTTTGAGGTATTGCATTCATAGATTATTTAGAAATAGTTTCTGAAATTGGGTCTGTGAGTGAGATGTGGATAAGTTGGGAGGTGAAGTTAGCCAGTGTGACAGTACAGCAGTTACAAATGAACTTTCACCTTCAGCATAGTTAGCTTTGTATTATTCAGCACAGAAGCATTGTATTGCTTCTTGATGTTTTTCTTATTTTTTTGAGAAAAATAACTTGCCAGGGCTCGGATGGATCAGTACTCTCAAGTGAAGCAGAGTATATTTTGTCTCCAGTAACTGGCAGTTATTCATACTGATGTGGTCAGCGCCAAAGAGGTGATTAGATTTAGGTTTGGAGTGCATCTGTTCCTTGGATGAGAAGGGCTGTAGGTTCAAAGAATTTTCACCTACCTCTGCATCTTCCACTAAAGCATCTCCCTATGAGTTTTACCATCAGCATTGCCCAATTAGACAGTGTCATTTTACTAGTCCCCCTGCACTGGCAGCATGCTCTGCCTGTAGCATGTGCCGGCAGAAGTCACTCAGTGCAGTAGTATGTCAGGGCGCTGATGAGATCCAGGTGATTTGGCAAAATAGTCCCCTTCTTCTTATGCTTTCTTGTCTTCAGCATTTTGAGAAGAAGGAGGCAAGATGGTATAACTTTCCTGGAGATAATTTGTCTTGTGAGATTTGTGAGTGGTTATCTGGTTTTCCCATTTTGTTTTTGCGCAGTTTGCAGTGTAGTGGTGGCAAACAGCATTTGCAAATGCCAGCTTCTCATTTGGAAATCAGAGGGGTAGATACTGGAATAGATAGATGCAAAACTCATGGACTGGTCAGAGTAAGCTTCCTTTTCTTTTCCTTTTTGTCAAAGGGGGAGTCGATTTCAGAGCAGTCGAAGTGGTATAGCCCACACTGGTGGAATCTGCTCCTTGCTTAAAGGCGGAGGTGTGAATGAGGTAGGTGGGGATACTGGTGTGAGCAAAAAGTGGTGGAAACTTATCTGTATGGGATTTATCAGTGCAGACGTGTTCCTCAAATATTTTTCTGTTTCTTTACTGATTCAGAATTTTAGTGCAGCTCTGTAGAAGGGACATCTCAATGAAAAGTGATGAGTGAATAAAGTCAGATATAGATTCAAATACACTTTTCAGCAAGTTCTGCAATATTCTGTCATTCATATTTGCAGCCACAATGGCAAGAAATAAACAGACTTTCTCTTACTTAATTGGTCCATAAGCCAGTGTTTAGTTTTCCTCACTTTTCCATTATCTAGCTTACCCTGAACTAAGAATGCTTAACACTGTGCATGTGATTTTGCCTTTTATTGCTTTGCAGTGAGAAAAGCTTCACTTGAATCTGAGATACCTGTGTGTAACTGATTACTTTTACTACCCTGCCTGTTTCTTTCAGTTCGGAAAGCCAGACTTGATGGCAGTTACCCTGGCACAGACCTTGGCCCAAAACATTGGCATTTTCTCAGACAGAAGAAAAATTATAAGTGGTAAGGTTATTGGTTTTTCACTCTGTCTCAAGAAAAACAAAATCTTAAAATGTGGAGGATCTTATCAGTATCTCTCTGACATGTATTTCTTCCTTCTGTTTCTCACAATGTTGAAATATTTTTATTTCTTATAATAACATGAGAAGGGACAGACATGGTCAGAGCCAGCATGGCTTCATGAGGGGAAAGTCCTGCTTATCAAACCTGATTTCTTTTTATGACAAGGTAACCCACCTAGTTGAGTAACGGAAGCCAGTTGATGTAATCTTTTTGGATTTCAGTAAAACCTTTGATACTGTCTCTCACAGGATCCTTCTGGACAAAATGCCCAGCATACAGCTGGATAAACACATCATGCAGTGGGTGAGCAATTGGGTCATGGGTCGAGCACAGATGGTAAAGAGGAACATCAGACTGGTGACCTTTCACTGGTGAGGTTCCACAGAGCTCCATCATAAATGACTTGGATGCAGGACTGGAAGGGATACTAAGCAAGTTTGCAGATGACACAAAACTCAGAGGAGCTGTTAAATCCCATGAAGGCAGGGAGGCCCTGCAGAGAGACCTCAACAAATTAGAGAACTGAGCAATCACCAATCATATGAATTTCAACAAGGGAAAGTGCCGGATTCTGTACCTGGGGTGGGGCAACCCTGGATGTACATGCAGACTGGGGAATGAGATGCTGGAAAGCAGTGCCATAGAAAAAGACCTGGGGGTCCTGGTCGATGGCAAGTTGAATATGAGTCAGCAGTGCCCTGGTAGCCAGGAGGGCCAACTGTGTCCTGGGGGGCATCAGGGAAAGCATCACCAGCTGGGTGAGGGAGGGGATTGTCCTGCTCTGCTCTGCACTGGTGCAGCCTCACCTTGAATATTGTGTGTAGTTTTGGGCACTGCAATATAAAAAAGAAACTAAGCTATTAGAGGATGTCCAAAGGAGGGCAGCAAAGATGGTGAAGGGCCTTGAGGGGAAGCCATGTGAGGAGCGGCTGAGGGCACTTGGTCTGTTCAGCCTGGAGAAGAGGAGACTGAGGGGAGACTTCATTGCAGTTACAGTTTCCTTATGAGGGGAAGAGGAAGGGCAGGCACTGATCTCTTCTCTGTGGTGACCAGTGACAAGGCCTGAGGGAATGGCCTGAAGTTGTGTCAGGGGAGATTTAGGTTGGATATTAGAAAAAGGTTCTTCCCCCCGAGGGTGGTTGGGCACTGGAACAGGCTCCCCAGGGAAGTGGTCACAGCACTGAGCCTGACAGAGTTCAAGGAGTGTTTGGACGATACTCTCAGGCACAGGGTGTGACTACTGAGGGTAGTCCTGTGCAGGCTAAGGGTTGGACTTGAAGATCCTTGTGGGTCCCTTCCAACTCGGCATATTCTCTGATTCTGTGACATCATTAAATTCCACTATTTAAATGCTGTGATATCCCCCTGCTTATAATTCCTGGCAGCACTGGTGTCACTGTTTCATTCAAAATAAACCATAAAGGTGTCTGCCACTTCCCTTCATTTCATGGAGATTGGTGTTCCATCCACAGACCAAATGTCTGCTGTCTTACAGCACAGAGGTGGAAACATACATTATTAGACCTGGGGATGATGAGGAATAAGCTTAATACTGTTACATAGAATAGTTTTGACAATATAACTTTTTCTCTGTTTTCCTTGATCGAATTCTTCTTGTAGATTTTCCAAAAGCCCACTTCCTCTTGTAGATTACATGAATACCTTGTATTTGCCACCCTACCACTACTGTTTCTCTGCTGTAACCTTGGTATTCAACTTCTTAGTAACCCCTGTTTATATACAAAGTTTTAATTCAGATCTCCGCCGTCCTACCCACAACAAACACCTCACCCTCCCTGCTTCCATGTTATATTAAATTCCAGCCTTGATATGATTAAAATAGAGTTTTGAAACAATTTAGATGATGAATTGGAGTGTTTACTTATTGGATCATATGTACTTATGTGGCTTAAAAAAGATAAATTGCTATTTGAAAAAAGATAAATTACTATTTGAGTAATAGAACTCTGCTTAGGTGGATTTTGCTTACAGACTTTGTAAAGAAAGTATATAATGCAGGGACACATCTGCATTTAAAGGATTTTGCAGATTATGTAACTTTGTTTTTAAAAATACTCAGAAATATAGGGCGTATGCCCTATGCTACAGGCGTGTTCATCATTCCTTTTCTATCTGCATAATTTTGAGCTGATATAAGGGCAGGGTAAAAGCGAAAATTATAATAGTGGTGACTCTCTATTTCTGAGGGAGGCAGGACACTGTTTTCATGGGGAGAGGGGAGAATACAACTGTTGGACAGAGCCTCAATTCCTTTCTAATTGTACATTTAAAATGGAAGCAATAAACTGATATTCATGTGTACAGTAAGGCAAGTTACAGAATGCGTTTGTACAAAGCACTTCTGAAATAGAAACAAGACACAGTATTGAAAGTGGAGGACTGAGACCAAAACAAAGTGATCCCAGGCAGGCTGGCAGGGCAGAAGGGAAGACTGCCCTCTGCCAGCCAGGAGTTGCATGGCGAAGGGAGGGAGAGCAGAGGAAGAAGCTGATAGATCCTGCTGTGTTCCATGTGTTTACTGACTGTTTTATGCTTTTTTTGTCTGCCTTATTGTTAGGGATTTTTTTTCAAGTGAAGAATTCCCCAGTCTCATTAGTGTAGTCAAAGAAGAGAACTAAAAAAATAGAAGGGTTAAAATGATTATTTTTTTACTCTGAAAATTTGGGAATTGAATATCATCACGCAGGAGAAGATGTGAGAGCTGACTTGCACATGCTGAAGGCTGACACTGCAGTTTCCTCTAACTTCACTTTAAGAGAAGGAAAGTAAAACAGTACATATTTTCAAAGCTCAAGACTTTATAGAATGATGTATAGTTTTTAGAAAAAGCTTGGCAGCGTGCACTGACACACTTAAACTAAGGTGTGCAATAAACAAAAAAATCATTCTTTTCAACTTGTATTAAAATATGAAATGGAATTGAGTACAGTGTGGTTTTTGTGATAAGAAATTTGGTATTTTTTGGACTCACAAGACTCAAGGTGCAACTTTTGACTTTATCTTTTTTTTTGTCAGGTGAGTGTAAGTGTGAGGACATGTGGTCTGGATGCATAATGGGAGATATGGGGTAAGGTATTTCACTAGACGAAAGTCATGTTCTTCATACAGTGACATAAAGGAAAGGTGTGAAAATGTTTGCCTTTTGTGGTTCAGCAGAATATTTTTGGTGACTCATTTTTCAGAAAGTAAGGTATTAGCTATATGCCTTAGATACCTTCAGAGAAATGTGAGAATAAGTGACTTAATGAAAGACTGTATGAGATTTCTTGGTGAATGCTGATTTAACTTTCAAAGCCCAGGGCTCAACAGGTTATTGCAAAGAAGTAGAAGAATGTGTAGCCTCTTTTCTCCTGCAAGTTTGCTATTGAGTTGTGGGAACAAACAATGACACACCCTAATTCTTGAAATACTATAAGGAAATTTCTGAAGTATGTCTCATTTTCAGTGTTTCTGTTGGAATCTTTCATCTGTATCTATCATTTTTTTATCGATCAAGTTGTGTGATATTGTCAGAAAAAAACACCCCCATTAGAGGCTGAGTGTGCTTATACCTACATGTAATGTCACTGGAAAAATTTTATCTAAGAATTAGTGAATCACCAAATTTTTGCTACTGATTGAAACTTGATGCCTTCTAACATGTGTATACAGGCCTTAATTTTTATTACAGGCTTGTTTTTTATCATATGTATGAATTAAACTGTAGTCAGGTTTTAGATGTAGGCAGTGCTCCAAGTTTTTAATTCATTTCAAGTGGATCTGCAAATTTTCACGATAGCTTTGTGGTCAGAAAAATTTTGAACAAAGAAGTGTATTTCGTTCAAAGCTCTTTGAAAGTGTGAATGTGTGCATTTTTCACCTTGGTATACCTGAAAACATATTAGGTTGGATTTTTATGATTTTTAGTATGTTAAAAATCAAATCATAGAAGCATTTTTGATTCTTACAAAAGTGTTTTCTTATCTAAGGGCCTTAAAATTCTTTATCTGAATTTTAAACCTTTCAAATAATTAGGTACACAAAAAAGCCTTGTATTTACCTAGCTTATTGATGCATGTCCACAATCCCTGTAGTGTTTAGACCTAAATGATAAACACTACAGATGGAAAGGGCCAGTTATAACTCCTGGCAATGCAGGTTAACACTTTGGCTAATATTTTTTTTATCCTGTAATGAACTGATAGAGGAAAGCCCTTGAAACTCCACAACCTGCATGAAGCATAGCTACTTTCAGGACTACACACCTGAATATAAAGATCACTGAAGTTGCTTTGAGAAAAAATCTTTCTCTGTGGAAAAGATCCATGGAAAGATTCATACATTTTTTTAGGTGGACCACTGTGCCTCAGGTTGGCGCTCTGTACTCAACTGAAATTTACTGAGTGGGACACATGACAGGGGGAAGCTGAAATGTTAGGTGGTATTTGTTAGAAGCATGTTTAAAATGTCATAATGCTATTATATAAAAATTCTGTGGACCAGGAAAGAATTTCCTCTAAGAGGGGGACAAACTAGGATCAGTCTTTGTCTCTTGCAGTATATATGGGCAATAAATATATTTCTGAGATCAGGCCTGTTAGTGGAACAAGTCACACTTGTGAGAACTACACACTGTGTAATAAGACTTGTGGTGTTTGACATGCAAAAGTTCAGTGAAATGTTCTAAACCTCTCACTTTCCATGAGCTCTATGTCATTGTTGAAATGTCCTTGTTATTAACTGAAAGGATTTCCAATTAGATAGACTTACAAAGAGTCGCTCTGATTTTGAACAGCGTGCTTTTATACTTTTTCTGAAGTATAACGTTATATTTCTCCTATTTTGAAAAAAGAAAATACAGTATAAAAAGCACTAGAGAAAGTAATCCTGCTACCTTATTTCTGTCAGGTACTATCTTCCAAGCAAGTTCTCTGAGTGTGATATTGAAGAGTATCATGAATTTTTAAACAACGGAGGTGGCGCCTGTCTTTTCAATAAACCAACCAAAGTAAGCATTACCTTATTATTGAGTGTTATTTCTATTCTACTGCTAATTTAGATGAAACCAAGAAAAATGAAAATTATAATGTTGGAAAAAACACTTGTAATTTTTGTATTTCTGTTTTTTTTCTAAATTCTAACTATTGTGGCAACATATGTGTCTAAGTAGATTATTTTAGTTCATAGTAGTTTAGAAATTATATTTAAATACATTTTTAATAAGGGCTTTCATGGCCAACAGAATTCCCACAGCCTTTAATTTAGAACCATCCCTTATGAAATTTGTTCTGAATATTGTAAATACAATACATTTCTGTATTACAGATTTGTATTATTGTATTGTATTATGTTATATATTACAACTGACTGTATTTACTGAGGTTTCAAGTGTCTTGGTAAACTTTTGCACAGCTTGAGTTCTAATTTACATTGAATATCTTTTGGTACAAATCTCTGGAGGCTGAAGTTGGATTGTTTTTATTTCACATCTGTCCCAAGATGAAGACATGACTTCTATAGTGCATTGCCCTACCATCAGACATTTAAGGAAGGTAAATACAAAGCAAGGCTAAAGAAACTCCAGCCAAGACGCAGGGGTTTCTGCAATGGAGGATTTGCAGCAGTGTTTCAGTATATTCCTGCTCTGTTTACTGAAGCATGCGTTAAAATGTAAAGCAAGCAGGATAATGGTCTTGACTGTTCTCTATATGTAATTAATGTTGACCTCTATTTAATGGCTGTCTTTCAACAAGCAAAAGATAGAGGCTAAGGCAGAAAGACAGTCCAGTGTGGAAAAAAGCCTTGATAGCTAAGGTGGTCACAGATGTAAAAAAGAAGAAAGTCATTTCAGGAGCGATGCATATTCCTTCTGGTGCGCCTGAGAAAAAGTGCATCTTCTGACAACAACAGTTTCAATAAATATTAGAAAAGGGAAGAGAAGGCCTCAAATCTAAACAAGCTGAGCCTGCTTTTCTCCTAAAAGTCTCTTTTCATGGAAGAATGTATTATTAAAAGTGGACAGAAAGCACTGTAATTCATTAATGAGATGTAAGATTTCTAATTTAGAATGCAGCTGCATTTTGAAAGTTTGTTAAGGGTGGAGAAAAATACTGGTGGTTTTATTTCTTTGCTGAGTGAATTGTTTACATAGTGTAATGTGTCTTACTTGATCTCGAGTACAAGTCCTATGAGGAGAGGCTGAGGGAGCTGGGGTTGTTTAGCCTGGAGAAGAGAAGGCTCAGGGGAGACCTCATCGCTCTCTACAACTACCTGAAAGGAGGTTGTAGCCAGGTGGGGGTTGGTCTCTTCTCCCAGGCAACCAGCAGTATGACAAGAGGGCTCTGCCAGGGGAAGTTTAGGTTGGATATGAGGAGGAAATTTTTCACAGAGAGAGTAATCAGACGCTGGAACGGGCTGCCCAGGGAGGTGGTAGCTTCACCATCCCTGGAGGTTTTTAAGATGAGACTGGACGTGGCACTTAGTGCCATGGTCTGGTAACCATGGCAGTGTTGGATGAAGGGTCGGACTTGATGATCTCAGAGGTCTTTTCCAACCCAGTTGATTCTATGATTCTGTGATCTTGTTTTATTGATTATGTTCATTTGTCATTTGAAAAAAACCAATTGCCCTGCTCCAATTTAGTTTGGCAGTATTTACAATTTGTTTCTAATGGCATGCAGAAATATGGAGGTTAGATGTGGAAGCCATGGTGATTCAGACTCTTTTATATGTTGTGGTTGGGTTTCTTTAAAGGTGTTGTCAATGGATGTCTGTCTAATTCACAAAGCTGTCAAAGACATGTTTCCTAGAAAGGGTGGTGAAACACAAACTTACTTTTGCTTTTCAGGAATTACGAGACAAAGGAAAGGTGATGTGACAAGGTGCAGTGTTTGGCAGTGCTCCACTGTTAGATCAACTATGATCCCAAAAATTACATCAGTGGCAGCTGAAGCAGATTGAACATATGCACTTTTCAAATGAATGGATGAATAATATAAATTTGGGGAAAAGTTGCACAGTTTGCTTTTAATGTGTGTGGGGGGGTTTATTCAATTTCATATTTAGCTGTCCCTATGTACTGCACCAACTTGGCCCAGTATTTTCACAGAATCACAGATTATGCCTAGTTGGAACAGACCCGCAAGGATCATGGAGTCCAACCCTTAGCCCTGCATGGGACCATCCCCAAGAGTCACACCCTGTGCCTGAGAGTATCATCCAAGCACTTCCTGAAGTGCTGTGACCACTTCCCTGGGGAGTCTGTTCCAGTGCCCAACCACCCTCGGGGGGAAGAACCTTTTCCTAATATCCAACCGAAACCTCCCCTGACACAACTTCAGATCATTCTCTTGGGTCCTGTCACTGGTCACCACACAGAAGAGATCAGTGCCTGCCCCTCCTCTTCCCCTCACAAGGAAGTTGTAACTGCAATGAGATCTCCCCTCAGGCTCCTCTTCTCCAGGCTGAACACACCAAGTGCCCTCAGCCGCTCCTCACACGGCTTCCCCTCAAGGCCCTTTTCAAGGCAGGATTCTCTGTTACTGCCATCTCCTTGTCTCTGTTGTGCAGCACACCTAGAGATAAGGAAGAAGTTAAGATGTCTGGAAAAATACATAGGAAACAAGCAGTTTTAACAACTCCTTAGTAACTCTAAAAGATAATTGCTTGCATACATTTTATGTTAAATTCTACCTATGCATTTCATGCACCAGTCAAATTTCCATTTCAATAGGGGCTTCTAATAATAGCACATCAGCCTGTACCAGGCTGTGGTTTGTGGCACAGTGAAATGCATGGGGTGATTCTCCATCCTGTGGGCTACTGACAGAGAGGCAGCAGGTGGAGAGAAATGCACTCTACACCATGAATGATGTACTTGTGCAGATGGCTCGTAAGTAGAGTGGTTTTTGGAATGATTCTATTTTAATTGGAGAAATTAGAGGACAATCTGCAAAATTTTAAGCTGGTGACACACTTACATGCCTTCTCATTTGTTTTCTTTTAGAAGAATTACGTGTAGTAATTTTAGGAAAACAGGAACAATGAAACTGGAAAGAACAGAATATAAGTGTCTAAGTGTTTAT
The DNA here is from genome assembly GCA_013399855.1 of Oxyruncus cristatus. Lineage (NCBI taxonomy): Eukaryota > Metazoa > Chordata > Aves > Passeriformes > Cotingidae > Oxyruncus > Oxyruncus cristatus. The sequence continues at coordinate 3,952,063 of VXAY01012530.1, read as the reverse complement.
TAGAAGAGAGTATAGCGCACAAATACATAGATTTAGATATTTTAAGTTACAGTTCAGTGGGAAGACTAAAAGAGAAGGGGGGAAGTCTCACCAACTGTACTTCCTCATCTCCCTTATGTCATATATGCTTATAGAAAACTGCTCTAAGTTCCCAACTGTGGTAAAGAAAAAGGGAAAGAAAAATCCAGCTACAACAAAAACTGACAAAGAAACCCAGCCTCTTGATTTTCCATGCATTTCTAAGCCAAATACTACCAAAGGAGAAATTTTTATGGGTTTTCCTTCTGAACTTACAGTGCAGGCTTTAACCTTTGAGCCCTCATCACTTGAATTTCAGAACAACAGCAATTGCAACCACTGTGAAGATAATGAAAGCATCATATTGTTTTAATTTTCTTCCTTTATTGTCATATCTTTTGTTTTTCATTGTAACTGAATTCAGCTCAAACTGAATTTGCTATAAAACTGACACTTATGCACAGAGGTTACCATGTGTCTGGGCAGTATTGCTGAATTAATTTGCAGCAGCATTCATTCTCTATACATCTCAGTTATGTTCTTTTAGTCTGTTTCAGACTGGATACTGTTTTTCACTTAATAAATTTAGAGTTCTGGGTAAAAAACCGTGTTGCACACAGTAAATATGATAATGATTCCCTTAGGAGAGACATGCCCTTTGATTTCTGAATTTGCCCTGCAGCTTCTGGATCCTCCAGAATGTGGCAATGGCTTTGTGGAAGATGGAGAAGAATGTGACTGTGGGACAATAGCGGTAAGTGCAATGCACTTTTAAATTAGCAACTAGATTTTCCAAGACTTGGTGCTGCCCATAGCTGCCATTAACAATAAGTGGGGGAAGACAAGCAATGCAAAGGTCCTGTGCCAAAGAATTCATAATGTCTTACATTTTCCGTCATGTTTAACACAGTGGGGGCCAACTTTTTTATTTTATCACCACATAAATTCTGAAGAGTAATAGTAATAGCTGCCTGTGCAGAATCAGACCTTCAAAGATGTTAAAGAAAGTGTTTTCCTAGGTGGGAACATAACTCTGGTCAGTGTTAAAATGTCAGTATTTAATGACTGACAATATGAAGTTAGAACAATTATTTTCTATATTGCATAGGAAATAGCAGTTTCATGCCCCACAAGTGCATGCCTTTTTCTTCTTCCAGGTGCCTAAAAGCCTGACTAAAAATCCATTCAGGTAGCATGCTAAGATGAGAAGTAATAAGAGAGCTTGGGGCTCATGTGCTTTTCCCATGTATTCTGTTATAAGTGTGTGTGTTCCTCAGGAGTGTGCCAGCGAAGGAGGAGAGTGCTGCAACACTTGCACCCTGACAACGGGTTCCCAGTGCAGCAACGGGCTTTGCTGTCGGAAGTGCCGGGTAAGGGCAGTGACCTTCACTGCAGCATCCTGGTGGGAATGCATCCAGGTGGCTGCAGGCACCACAGCACATGCGGTTTGCCTTCCAGACTTAGTGATCACTCTGCTGAAATCTTGCCTTTTAAAATTGGCTGAAATCTGATTTGTCTGGGGCTATGCTCCTTCTTTTAGGCTTGGCTCCTTGGAGCAGGGACTGTCATCAAATGCAGAGGTAAAATAAATCCGTCCAGTTTCAGACACATTTTAATCAGGTTGAAGTTCCATGAGATTTCATTAGATGTCCTTGTGCCATTCCCAGTACTATACATGCTACTCTGGATTTGCCCCATGAGACTTAATGGGAAAATTGTACCACGAAGGGTCTGAGAAAAGGATACAGTAATAAAACCAAAAGCACAGCTAGCAGAATTGTTCAGAAGGGTTCATCTAAAACACACATGACTTCAGTTTCGGTTTGGTCTGCCTGTGCCTCCTCATGTTTGGACTGACTGAAATCCCATTGAGTAAACAGAACCAAGCTCTATGTAAACTGTAAGATATTCTTCCTGATACATCGTTAAATAATAAAAGGAGGTTTGACCAGATCTTGTCTGTAAGGGAGCCCAGCTAAATATGACTTCAAATAGTTGTTTATACTAATTTATTAATAATGATAATTAGTATTAATGTAATTAAAACTCTGGTGTACTATGTGTGATATTTTTATCTTTGTCTGTGCACATTTGATGGTTTCGTTTCATTGGGAGGATCATTAGTAATAACTGTAGAGCACATTCTTGACTTTTTGCTCATCCTAATGTTAAAAAAAGAAAAGCACAGATTATGCTGGAACAGATCACATTTCCCTTAGCACATTCCTTTTTTTAATGTAATATAAAAAAAAGAAATCAGCAGATTGCCAGTGTGGGTGAATTTTGTTCAAGAATCCAAGTCACATAGGCAGTACATTAAAGGCTATCAGAACAAAACTGAGCTTCTGTATACCTACCTTATTTTTGCAAAGAAGACAAGGTTTTATCTACATACAGAGTGGCAAGGATGAGCAAATGAACAGAAAAGTAGAATTTTGCAGAACAAGTATCCCCAGGAGGTGCTCATCGGGACAACTCAAAAGACCATATATAACATTTCCCAAACCTGGATTTACCTTCCCCTGTAATACCCTGCCTGAAAGCAGGACTGAAGGACAGATTGCAAGCAAAACATGGTGAGTGTACATCCCAGCATCCTGTAATGTCTCTGACAACATTCCGGTCTGCATTTTTCCAGAGACTGGCAGGAAAAGGAAGCTGAAGGCTCAGAAAGTACCCTAGTCTAGCTCTTCCCACTGATTGTGCCTGTTGGCACCAGCTGTGGAGTTATCAGTTTTCCCCACCAAAATGCATGTGCGTGCAGATCCAAAAAAGAAAAACTCAGAGAGGTGCAAAATGAACTGGGTATCACAGGGTTAAGAAAACTTTCAGGAAAAAAATAAGGCATCTGTAGTATGTGCACGACCAGAAGCACTCAGAATTGCCACAAATGGGATGTCTTCCTGCTTTCCAGGTCTTGAGACTTAGCACATTGTTAAATATCTGGTCACCTGAAAAATTGTGTCAAACTGTACAGAATTCAGTGCGTTTAATGATGGTTTCCATTCTGCAACAACAGTGGGGGATTATGACAACCAAAGTGTTCATCCATGGAGCTCTCTGGTGTTCTTCACCCCTAGAGAGAAGATCAGGATCACTGTTTTTATGTTGTAAAGAAGAGTAAAATAGTCATAGAAAGGCACAATGACCTGGTCAAGACAGTGCTGCAAGCCACTGTGGTATTGGTTTGATAAATCCCAGGGGTTCTGTGTCCCAGGAGAGCACTTCTCTTGCTTGGTCCCACAGTTGAGGCACTTGGGAGGGGGTGCCTCAGAGAGTGGTATCACTTGCACCAGTAAAAGGCTTGAGTGGTGCAGGAATCACACCTCAGAAAGGAAAGTCTTTCCACTTCAGTCAGCACATGAATATTTCCCATTTTTTATTTTAGGTAAAGCTGTAAGGAAGCATTGCATTTAAGGCAAGATATGGAGAAACAAAGACACTAATTTTCTGTCCTTTTTTGTTCCAGTTTGAACCTAGAGGAGTTTTGTGTCGAGAAGCAGTGAATGACTGTGATATTGCAGAGAACTGCACAGGAAATTCTAGTCAGGTGATTTTTGTGTCTTCTATCCAAGGGCTAAAAATCCCACATGTAGTCTCACAATCACTATGAATGTTACTGGTTTGTATAGTAAGGTCTATAAAAATTGTGTTAAACCTGTTGATACTGAAAAAACCAGCATGATACTGAAATAATGTTTCATATTACTTTTGTTGTATACTTTGCTTTCATGCTTGTCTGATCTATGATCTGTTACTTATTTTATATTTCTGTAGTGTTCTCCTAATATTCATAAAATGGATGGATATTCATGTGATAACAAACAGGTAATTAACACTTCAGTTTGTTTTACGTTCTTTCTGCTGTTGTAAATTGCTTTTTATAGATTTTGTTTTAAGATCTTTGGAAGTCACCTGGGACAGTTCTGCTAACATTCATGAGTTTTGGATGCTGGTCATATTTTGAATGAAAAAAAGGTAGAATCACATATTAGCTGCCTCAGGAGAAAGCATGTGACAAATCTGTATAGTAAAAAATACGTATTTTGGAAAATAGTGATTTGAAACTTTTTCTGTATTTTTTTCTTTCTTTCTAGGGTATTTGCTTTGGAGGAAGATGTAAAACCAGGGACCGGCAATGTAAATATATCTGGGGTGAAAGTGAGTCAATGTTATTATTTCTACATTGGTAGTAATTCATGTGGCTTGAAAGAGTATTTTTAGCTAGAAAAAATTATGGAAGAGACATATTGAGAACCACTGAAAACATCTAGAACTGTATGTTCTTCCCACTCTTCACACTTCATTTTGTCTTTCCATCCTCTTTTCCAGTAGTTTTCTGTAGTGTTCATTAGCTTACTGGTGTTTACTCTGAAGTTTGAGGTTTCAGTTCTCATAAATAATCACCTATGGAGCCTGGATTCTTTAATTTAGGCTCATTAGGCTCCACTGGGCTTCATTAATTAATTTTGGTGTCTTCTGGACATTTTTGACCAACAAACACTCATCAATCTGAACAAAACCTAAAACAGTTCTGGGTTGTCATCATAAAGCTTTTAATTAAGAAGAACATTGTGCAGGGTTTCATGGCCCCCCTGCAGATCATGGTATACTTCAGTTCACAAATTGGGTAGCCCTGCTTGCTTGATTGTTCATCCCCATTTCCTGTGACCTGGCATTCCAAAGTCATCATCATCTTAGAAGAGCTTTGTGTCTGTTTTTAGAAGTGACAGCTGCTGACAGGTACTGCTATGAGAAGCTGAATATTGAAGGAACTGAGAAAGGAAACTGTGGAAGAGACAAGGAGTCTTGGATACAGTGCAATAAACAGTAAGTTGATCCATTTAGAAAACAACTAGTAAGTTTTTTGATCCCTGATCCGTTTCTTTAGCTGGTACGAAGAGGCCCAAAAAGCCTCTGTACAGATGAGACTTCTCCTGACCGACTTCTGCAGACCTTTGTGTAAGAAATCCCAGAGGAAGCAGAACATTGAGAAGAGATGATCTCTGACAAGAAAGCACCGTCTGAGCTTGGGAGAACTTGGACCAGAAGTGGTCCTAGTACTCTCAGTGAGGCTTAGCAGTGAGGGGGGGAGTAGCATGTGGTTTCACAGTGGTTGCTTTTTATGCTGTGCCATTACATTGCGAAGTTGTGTTCTCTTTCCATCGTATTGTAACATTTCAAATACTTTCCTGCAGGTTGTTGCCTAAACCATTGTTTCACATTCTGTATTTATGCAGTTGATTATTTCCGCCTATTTCTGAACCTTTCACCAGTCCTTATAAAACTGTTTTTTCAGATTTCTCCATTCTTTCAGTGCTGTTTGAATTCTAGTTCTGTCTACTAGTGAACAGATATCTTTTCCCACTGTTCTCTGCAGATTTGATAACCTTACTTCTGTTCCATTACAAATTCATAAGTAAAAAATATTCAGTAATATGTGGGATGCCAGACCCTACTATTCTGACAGTGCAAAAGTCTCTACACATGAGAAGTAAAGTCCCTTCAACAGTTGAATTAAACTTCATGTCTGTAGTTCCCTTGCATATGTGTCATATGAGAGAGTTTATTTAAAACCACTAGCTACTGTTGCTCGTCCATGGACCAGTTACTGTATTTTAATAGGATATTAAAGCAGTTTGATGTGGTTTGTTCTTGGCAGCTTCCTGCTTGCTATTACTCAGTGTTTTTGATAACGCATTATAAAATAAAGATTTTTCCCAATCTAACTCAAGGAGAAAAGTTTTCTTGTGAACCACATTATTTATGGGAGTTATTGTCAGTGGGAGAAAAAAGGAATAACAAATATGTAACCAAGAAAGTGAAGAAAACCTTGTATTTTTGATTGTCCATTTTAATTGAATTTTATTTTTATGAGTATCTTTTTATTCTTTCAATGCAGGGATGTGCTTTGTGGATACCTTCTGTGCTCCAATATATCCAGTGTGCCCAGACTTGGAGAACTTGATGGTGAAATCACAACATCAATCTTGCACTTTGGAAGAGTCTACAATTGCAGGTATTTGGAAATCCTGAAAACAGAACAATTAATATCCATCTTGCATAGAAAAGTAGCTTTCTCATTCCCTAGTGCAGAAAAACTATTTCCATGAAGTTTTTTTTTCCTATTAACATATAACCATTATTCCATTTCAACCTTTGTTAAGCTTCAGGAAATTACCTGCATGTGGGGTGTGCAGCTGTTTGCAGTCCCCTCTGTTCAGTAGTTAATTTTGCCTGTAGAGGTGTAATGCTCTTCTCAGGCCCCTTGATTTTACATTCTTTAGTATTTGTGAAAGTGTGTAATGTCCCCAAAACACTTAGACGTATGCCTGCATGGTATGTTTTCATAGTTTCATAGAACTGTAAGATGAAATAAAGTCCTAAACAAGTAAACTCAGTTTTTTATCTAACTCTAGCTCTTTCACAGGAAAAATGGTCTTTGTTTTCATCATTTGTTTGATTAGATATATTCTGTTTTGCTTTGTTTCACATTAGTACCAGTGAAATAACTAATCCAAGTCTTACTGGGTCCTGTGTGTTGTATAATGCAAATAGAAATAAAGGCAGCAGCCCAGAACCCAGTTTCTCAAGTATTGCCATCTAATCACGGCACTAATCTCCAAGGTCCTCTTGGTTGTCTTGCAGTGGTGGCCATGTGAAGCTTGATGAGGAGACAGACCTGGGCTATGTAGAGAACGGGACACCGTGTGGGCCGAACATGGTGTGTCTTGACCATCGCTGCCTCCCCACTGAGGCCTTCAACTTCAGCACCTGCCCGGGCACTACAGACAGCCAGATTTGCTCAGGACATGGTGTATGTTCTTGTGCTCTTTAATCCCTTTTACTGGTTTTACTGAGTAGCTGACATTGTGTAGTGTACTAGCCTGTACAGACTTTCCAGGAAACCAACAGTGTGACTGAGAGTCCTTATGCTGGAGAAGTTTTTCAAAAGGAAAAGGAAAGGAGGCACATAAGTAAACATAATGCATTTGTGTCAAGGCATCTTAAACAATGTGTATGTATGTAAGTATGTACTAGTTTTACAAAAATTTTATCAATCAGTGTTTTTGCTATCCCTTTTGCTAACTTGATTGATATTTCTTCTGGCAATGTAGTGGAGAATAAATACAAAGGTTTTATGAATTGAGAAACCTGGTTCTCTATTTTTCCAGATGTTCTTTTTAATTACCTCCTTATTGTGTCAGCAGCCAAGATGGTTCATAAAGTTTTTGGGTTTTGTTGGCTGAGAATTACTTTGCTCTGGAGGAGAGGGCAGTGAACTGGCTTTTGGCTAGTGGCAGCTTCTCTGCTTGGTGCACAGCCTGTGGCTTTGCTATGGCCCTGGCAAGTCCCTGTGTCCCTCACAGTTTGAAACAGTGTCCAGGTCCCTATGGCTGAGATGAGATCAAAGGAGTTGTTCTCACATAATGTCTTTTGTCTTGTACACTGTATTAAAACTTCCTTTTTAATCTGAGATCAACCACTTCATCATATTTTGTAAAAAAAAGTCCTTGAGGTTAGAGTCTACCAAAGCAATTATAAATGGCTCTATTAAATATAGATTACATTAAAAGATATGAATGTACTTAATACATATTACTTCTATTTATATAAAATGTAATACTACATTTAATACATTTATATCTAATACATAAATTAAAACTGATATATATTAAATTTTTTTTTTGTAAAATTTTTCAGGCAGTCAAAATGAGTGCTTTATCACTGTACCTAGACTTTAGGTATAAATTACGGGAATGGATTAATTTTTTGATTTTTTCTGAGCTGCACTTTTGGCTGCAGGTTTGTAGCAATGAAATAAAGTGTGTCTGTGACCGATTCTGGGGAGGAGATGACTGCAGTTCTCGCATCAAAGATGATCTCTTTTTTGATAAAGATACCATCAATAAAGGTATGTTGTTATAACTTTTACCAGTGACTGAAAAATGTTGGATTCGAGGAAGGTTCATTAAGCAAAACTAGGTCTCCTACTCTTTCAGTTAGCATACGACACGCTGCACCATTAGGAGCCTTGTTCCTCTCTCTTCCTCTCACAGCAAAAGCACTCATTGTCTGTAAATGAGGCATCAGACATGGGTTTGGCTGTGAGTGGTGCTGCTCACAAGCACTCAGTACACCTTTCGGAACTGGTACCAGTGTGTGCCGTTCTACCTTGCCTGTCCCAAACATCTGAGGGGCCTTATTACATGTATTAGTGGATCGGGACAAGCAGAAAAGTTACTGGGGCTTTTCATATCCAGAGGGAAAGGTCATGTTATGTACATGATTGGGTTTTATTTGCAGTATAAATTTTTTATTATGTGGCCAGTGTGCAGTGTGTTGGCACACAAATTGTTGGCTTTTACATTTTTTGGGTGAAAGTTTTTGTTCAGCTTTAGGCTTGCATACAAGAGAAAGTTATATTGTGGAAAAAAAGAGCATGTAAATGTTTGGCATTATAAATCCTTGTAGAGGGGACAGTTTATCATCTTTCAGAATATCTCTTTTGGTTAATTTACTCAGCTATGGAAGAGATTTGAACAAAACCAAACAGTCACTTTTATTGCAACTTAAGCATGTATTTGCCAGGCAGGTTGTAAGGATGTAAGCCACAGCAGTTGATAACATTGTATTGACATACCTGACATGACTTAGCAAGTGTTCAGTTAAGGGATTAGACAGAGGTAAAAGCTTGTTTTACAGGTGATCTTTTATGTCCATGCTATACTTCAAGATTATATCACTCCTTACAATTAATTATTAATTAGCCTAGTGCAAGTTGTTCAAGCAGGTTTTTGAAAGATGGTGCATTTACTGGTTTTGTGTATTCTTCTCCTAAAACACTGTGTATTTTTTTCCTCTTTCTTGTGTTTTCAGGTGTGGTTAGCACAAATATAATAATAGGGGCTATTGCTGGCACCATTTTAGTGTTGGCTCTCGTTTTAGGAATAACTGGTTGGGGTTACAAGTAAGTAAGTTTTGTTCTTCTTAATACAGTTAAGAAATGTGTGTATTTCATGTGATAGCCAATTATGTTATGAAAATAACAATCTAAAAAAATCCTACTTCAATAGTATTTATACAGGTACATTTTTCTAGTTTCTTTCAAAGAGAACTTGATCCAGGTTTGAAATTTATTGCTCATTTTGGTTGGTTGTTTTTTTTTTGTTGTTGTTGTTATTGGGTTTTTTGTGTGGGTTTTTTTGGTTTGTTTTGTTGTTGGGTTTTTGTTGTTTGTTTTGTTTGTTTGTTTTTGGTAAATGATCAGATTATGATTTTGTTGTATCTGACAAAGCAAATACAAAGAATACAGTCTGATTCAAGTATCAATTTTTCCTTATAATGAAGTAAATTTACAAGATTAGCCTTCAGTCAGTCAGTAAAGCGTTTAACCATATGCTTCCTTAAACAGATGTTTAATTTAGTAAGTTTTAGCTAAAATTTATTCAGGCATGTATTTTGGTCAGAAAAATCTGTAATTTGCAAATAAGGTAAAAGTTCTCTCCTGGTGTAGAGCTGTCAGTGGTCACTGAGAGGCAGAATAGATTACAGCAGCCTGAGTGGTCTTTTTCAGTTTTTTTTCTCTGGTGGATTTCTTCTAAAAATAGAGGGATTTATGTTTCTTTGCTTGTAATAAAAAAAATTCTACGTACTGACTTTATCATCTGTTTGTGTGAGACAGGCTCTTGAGGTCCTTCCTCCCTGGGTCCTTGGTGTGCTTGGAGGGCAGGGCAGGTTCAGCTGCAGACAGTGCTGCAGCTGGGACATGGCCCCAGTGGTTTGGCATAACAAAATGGCATGTCCCCTGCTGATCTGTTAGACTGAGGTAGGCTGAGGGCAGCTCAGAAATAGATAAGGAAACAAGCATTTGGAAAAATGCGTGAAGATTAGGATAGTAGAAAGGTAGGTTATGCTGTCTTTGTATATCGCTCTCAGTTTCTGACAGCATTTGAAAATCTGGACTTCTCTTTTGTGTAAAAGTCCAAAAGTTAAGGGCTCAATTTGAGATCACATCTAGCCAGTGGGATTAGTTTTTGGAGGTGGAGGGCAGGAGTGCACCTTTCACTAGCAGCTTCAAAATAGATAGACTCAAACCCATAATGAACTGCATCTCCAACTCAGCACTGGCTTTGGCCATCATCATGATTTTTCTAGGTTATTCTGATTTAGTAGGTTTGTAAGTATGTTTATTTGAGAACTGTTTTTGTAGAAATATTTTGAACTAAAATTTAATTCTGTATACATTCCTCTTTTTTTTACATTTTTTTTCCTCTTACTGACCTTCATACTAATAACTCATTCCTCCTTCTTTCTCTTCTCTTTGTATGGAAAGAAACTACAGAAGACAGAGGTATGTGATAAAAGTAATGGAATTTATCTTAGAAAGCTCTAAAAATAGCTTTTCTTTACTCTTGTTCATTTACATGCTATAAAGAAAATATAGTGATGAATTACCATATTTTAAATAATATTTGCTTGAATATATGAAATTGATATTTATTCTGTAACTTAATTGCTTGAAATCCTGATTTCACTGTACTCAGTAGCAAAAATAATGTTTACTTCTGCAATAGACTATTTTATTTAGTAAAACAAGAGAATATTTCCAATAGGAGAAACTGAAAATTGGCTATTAGAGATGAAAGTGTTCTTGGGAGGCTAAGAGTTGAATAATTAATATTAGCATGATGTTCAGGAGCCTTTTGAGACAAATTCATTACTGGAGCTTCTTTGCAGTTAAAAATACAATGGAGTTAACTTGCTGTGTGAATGAAGAGACCATTCTTTGCTGTCACCCTGTTTGGTTGATGTTGTAGCTAAAGCATGGTACTGTCTTCAGCATAGGGCTGAGCTTTCATCATTTCAAGCTTGTGCCAAAACCCAAACTGTTCCTAGTGACTTGTGTTTGCCTCCTGGAAGACCACCTCCCTTTGATCAGCCATCTGCCTGGCAGATGGGTCTTCTGGGAAGGAGTTGGCTCCTTCCTCTCCCAGTCCACCAAAGATAAGAGGGTTTCTCGAATTCCCCTGTTTTCTGCCTGTACCATTGCCTCCTGGTCCAAGCTGCTGCTTTGTTTGTTGCTGCTACCCGTTGTGCTTGTTCTCCATTTCTCCTTGTGTAGCGCTTTCTCTGCCAGGCTCAAAATACTTGTGAAAGCAGGAAAGCCCTGCCAAGTGCTGGTTGTGTGCTACAAGGTCAGATTGCTGAAAGGTACAGTAACAGGACAAGGGCAAAGCTGTTGAAGTCAAGCCTTATGCAGAGGTTGGTGGGTAGGAAATGCCAGCCGGCACAAGGATGGCAGAATTTAGGGTTTGGTGCTGCTTAGTGGAGTGTGATTTATCTCTAAGTGCAGACTAACACAGCCATCAGGCCACTCTACTGTGGATGTTTCAGTATTGTCTGACAACATAGCAGACAAAACCTCAAAGCAGAGAAAGAGACCGTGTATGTTTGCCTTGGAATATTAGAGAATTTAACTTTTTCAGGTATCTTTATCTCCAGAAATTAGTTTATGACCAGAGAGCTGTGAGTACGGAGTCAGTCTGCGGCTGTGTCTGTGGGCATGGGCAGAGTGGAAACCAGCATGAACTGAGGCTTCTGATGGTAATGGAGGGCTCCGTCACTTTAAAGATGATGGAGATATTTAGTAACTAAATCTCCTTCATGCAGAAAATGAAGTTCTGCAGGCTGACATCTAAATAGAGTAATTTTCGGTAGGAACAAGGAGTGCTCCATAAAGTGAAAAAGAAGACATCCACCAGATTGTCCAGGCTGTCCTTTTTTTTTTTTTTTTTAATTGTTTATGATTAGTCCTTAAGTGAAGAGGAAAACAAGCCATTATGATATTTTTGAGCATTACATAAGGGATGATACTTGGTAGCAATAAGCAACTGAAGCAAGTAAACTGAAAATAGGAAGAAGAGCCAATTAGCAAGGATTCTGCCAGCTGGGACAGCGTGGCTGTGAAGGGCACAGCTACATGGGAGAAGTTATTTCTGATGGAATAGCAAGAGAGCAGTTTGCATGAGGAACCCTGGGGAGCAGAGCTGCCCACACCGAGCCAGCTCTGAACACACACATGTACCAGTTGAAGAATGGGATGAGAAATGAAACTCGAAAAGTGTTAGAAGAGGGAGTGTGGAAGTACTGCATTATACTAATGATTTATGTGCCATGTAGTTATATACTTTAAATATTTTGGGAGCATTAGAAATTCAGATATGGAATGGAGAGATCCCAGTTCAAGTCTGTAGTTGGACACAATCTGAATGTGAATCAACCCAATAAATGCGCATCTTAATAGAGGCAGACTGAAACAAAAAGGCCTTGGAGAGTGTAAGGCTGAATAAATGCTCAAGTTGATGATACTACGAAATAGCCGACTTCAGAGTAGCTACTTGTACTTGGGAGGATTTTTCAACCTTATGGAACTGTAACTGGAATATTTGTATGGCAGGTTTTTTCAGTTTACGGTGAATTCACCATCTACAAAAATGTTGCATGACTTGATTAGAACTTTCTAATGCATAGACAGTTTTATGGACCATAATCGAGCCTCTCATACTGGAAAAGGATAGCCTATTATCAGATATGTGTGACATTATTTTTGTGTGTCTTGGCAGATTGAGTCTGCTGTGGTAATCAGCAGTAGGTGAGAATCTCTGACACTGGTGTTAGTTCCCCTGCACAAGAAATCAGTTAAAAAACCTGGAGGTTTTTATCCTGAGGTTTAAACAACTCGACAGGCTGCTCTTCTTGAAATCAATAATCATCACAAAAGTTAAATGGAAAGCATCTACCTCAGAAGGAAAAAAGCATTCCCTTTTCTTGAATTCCTTTTTGATGCAGGCCTGCATTCAGCTCAGGCTCAGTACTGGTGCTGCAGCTGGGGGTGTTTTTTGCAACCAGCATGATGAGCCATTTGAAATGCCTGAACTGGTTATCCAGCATCTCAAGAAACACAAACTGTTCACTTTGAAAGTTGTGATCAGGGTTTACCTGTGAAATGCTCCTTGTTTTCCCTTATCAAAACCACATAATCCACTTTTCTGCACTTAACTGAAGCATGTGGGAGTTTTCTCTCAGATGATTGAATTGTATGTTAGTAGCCGTATTGTGTGTAATTAACGGGTTTCCTCAAGGATTGCTCTCCTTACCTCTTTCTTTTAAACTAATGTTCATGCACGTTTGTGTGTGTGCTAGTTCCTGTCATGTTTTCTGACTCTACAATGTTTATTATACTTTAGACAAATACCCCAGGGAGATTATGTAAAAAAACCGGGAGAGGCCGACTCTTTTTATAGCGACATGCCTCCTGGAGTCAGCACAAACTCTGCATCTAGTTCTAAGAAGAGGTCTGCTTTTCTGTCGCATTTTCAGATTTCTACCTGTTCCATCACCCATTATTCCATTAGTCAGAACATTTCATTGTTTTGCAGCAGGTTTGATTCTTTCTTCTTTCTTTGTGGAATGTTTGAAATAGCATCCTTTTTGCTTTGATTACTGATTTTTCTCCTATGTCCCGAGCTACTAATTAATATGATTAGGCCAGAATAAAAAAATTTTGCATTGTGAGCTAATTTTTGTTTAATCAAATTTTCATCATCTTCCTGCTTGAGAATTGTTTTCAAGTAGACTGTAAAAATAATTGCTGCCTGAAAAAGAATTAAATTAAAAAAATCCACAACTTTTTTACTCATGGTCATGTAATCAAAGGAAAGGAACACTGTCTTGCTTCAATAATGGTTATAAACATAAAATGTTAAATATAAATGTTATTTTTATATCTTTATTTGTCAGTGTCATTAATTCAATGTGTTGACCTAGACTTCTGCTCTCTCTTATTAAAGATGATAGTGCTTGCATTTTATTCCACTTACTAGACTGGTATACTAAATGGTCACCAAGTGTTATCTTAGAAAATAATTCTACAAAGACTTTCTGTAGTTTTCAGTTTGCTATCATGAGAGAATTAGATTTTGTCCTTTATCTGATTTCACTAATTCTGTTATTGTTCCAGTTGCTTAAAACCTCCAACATTTTAAAATGGAAAATTCATTGAAAAGCATTGAGAGTCATTTGTATTTGCTAAGGTCATGATGCTCAACATCCCTCTGCAGTTAGAGATCCTTTAATTATGAAAATCTCCAGCTAGCAGTGTAAAACAATTTGTGAGAAGCATGGTGTCCTAGGAGGGATTGGCAGTCCTGAACTGCTTCATAGGAAAACTGCAGTTCTCTATTCTTGTCTCACTAAGCAGCCTATAACTGTGCAGTTAATGAGGCTGTTTTCTTTGCTGTTATTTCAATGAAAGTAAAGAGAAATGTATGGAAGGGACACATTTGCTATTTTGGCATAGCTGCTTGATCCTATTGCGACTTCATTAAGTTTGTTCTAATGAATATGTTATTGGGAAAACTCTAGTAGTGATTAATTAATGATTTCTAATTTTTAAAATCAGTTTTTTAGATGTGTGGGTGGATAAATTATTGTTTTTTTTCAGGAAGCAAACATTAATCTTAAATGATTCACTATGTTGGAGAATTTTTTTTCATTTGGATAAAATTTTGAAAAACGTCTTGGGAAAGCAAGTTTTCATAGCTTTGTGTATCAGGTTCAAATACCAGTTAAAAAAAAAGTTTCTTCTTAAATGAACATAATTTATTGTGTTTCTTCTTTCATTCGGTATCTGTGTTTCTTTTCATACTTCATTTATTTCATATGTCTCTGTTTATTATTTGTTCCAAAAAGCTAATGGATTCTAAGGTCTGTCTGTACTAGAGAGTTTTGTTGTTCCCCACCACCAGTTCAGGTATGTTGTGCCTCTGTCAAGTCTGGAAAAGTAAGTCTCACAAATATTCCATTAACATTGTGATACAGCTGACATAGTCCTTCCATTTTAATGCCCAGAGTGCTATTTCCTACCTTTTGAGCTGGTTTTGATTTTCTCTGTGTGCCAGTATGGATGGCATCTCCTGGGAGATGTTACAGTAGCTGGGCCATTAGCTGCCTGGGCTTCTCCGTGCTGGAAAGCACTATGAAATATTACTTGGATTCAGAGGAATTTCAAGGATTAAGACATAACTTTGTGATAACTCTTGCTGTTATGAAATAGCAAACACCAAAACCAGCATATAGCAAGATATTCCTGAACCTGAAAATAGACTGTGAGGGGGAGAAAATATTAAAAAATCTGTCAGTGGATCTGTTGGTTCTCAAACCTTTCATGCTGTAATTAAGTTTCAGTTAATGAAACCCTGAGTGTACTTCACTGTGGCTGTGATGAGCCTGGTTTTTTGGAAACTGAAGAGCATCTCTCAGATGCCTGCCCTCCAAGGAAAACAGAGACTGAAAAATGCAAGAGGATCCAGACTTAAAAACTACAGAAATAGTTCCTTTAAGCAAAACTTCTTTGTACTAAGTAAGCCATCTATTATGAATTTTTCAACTTCCTCTTCTCTTTTGGAAATAATTGTAGATCTCATGGCAAACAGCTGAGCAGCAGCTCTAGTTCAACAAGAGGGAGCCTGTTGCAAAGCCGCACAGGTTGGACATCACCAACACGCATCTCTGGCTCTTAGAGGGAATACAAGAGGAGAGAAAAACCAGTTTGCACCAAGCACTTTGATATAAAGACTGTTTTTGGCTTTGAGTTTAGTGTTAGAAGTATACACTGCAGCAATTGACTAATAAAATATTATAAAAATTCAAAATTATCAAAAATGAGGCAGAGTTACTTCTTCCTTGGCACTACCAGCTCTGGGTGGGAGGATACTTATCCCAGACTCCTGAGCCCCTGAGACTGGTAGCAGTGGGGTGAGGTAAGCTGTCCAGGCTTTCCTGCGGCAGCACAAGGAGGGAGTGGGCAGCTGTCAAGTGGGATGTGCTTGACTGCAAGATAAAAAAACCTTGAGATGAACACAGTTGGAAAAGCATCTTCCATCTAGGAGATGGGGCAGAGCTGCAAATTCAAAGGAAATTTGGTGTGTGCTGGTGTTTGTGCATTCCACAGACAACAAGTGAGAAAGCACTGCTGAAGCCTGGCTCTTGAACGTGGGCACACTGAACCACCTCAGAGAGAGCTGCAAAGTGTAACTCCAGGGTTTAATCAGAAATCCTGGAGGCTCTACTAGTGCAGACAGACCTTAGGCTGTGTTTTGTCACTGGCCTCGGGAATGTGACTGAACCGCTGAGTTAACATGATGTGAGACAATACCCTTAACAATAACCGCATCTGAGCCCTCCTATTCCAGGTCAAATGGATTATCTCATTCCTGGAGTGAAAGGATCCCAGACACAAAACATATTTCAGACATTTGTGAAAATGGGAGGCCTAGGAGTAATTCTTGGCAAGGTAAGTGTGAACCACTGTGCTGGCCACAGTGGAAACCAGCCTATGGACCATTGCTGCTCTGCTGGAAGTTTAGCTGATCACAGGACAGCAGCATGACTCCTTAAAATTGTGCTGATTGTTATTAACCTGGAATTAGGATTTAACAGTACCCTACACAAGTGCCTTTTTGCACAGTGCTTTGTCACATAGAAATGACATTTAATTTCTTCCATTCCTTCAGTGTGAGCTAGTATGAAGAGAAAGAAGTCTATTCACTCTTGCCAGCTTCTGTGATTTTATAAGGCAGTGTTTAGTGGTTTTCTTGAAGTGTAGTGATTTTTTCAAATGAAAGCTGAAATTAAGAAGTTTTTTGCTCTGCACAGTTGCAGCAAAAAGTAGAGAAAGCTCACCTAAGATTCTGAGGTAAATCAGGAGAGACTGACCTGTGACATTTAAATGGTTAAAGCTATTGAGGTAACAACTCTTTTGCTATGGATGCAAAAAGAATATACAATTTGACATGGGATGCAGGTGAGTGTCAAGTTGTTTTACTGTCTGTCTTTATCCTTTGATTTCTTTCAGGTAATATAGGAGGAAACAGAAAGAAAGTCAGAGGCAAAAGATTTAGGCCACGGTCTAATTCAACTGAGTAAGTCTGAACTTACAAAAGCAAAGCCAAAAAGTACAGTTTTCATATTTGTGTTTTGTAGATGGAGATTAAGAGTACTGAAATTAGACAGCTGCATTTTTGCTATGTGGCCCATTCTGATTGCTGACTGATAATCTGGTAAATGGTTTGGCTAATGTATTTTGACATCTTTTTATTTATTCTATAAAAATTAACTATGAATTTTCTTTTCTATGTAGGCTTCCTCACAGTCGTTCCTATAGCAATTCCCAGTGATGGTGGCAGCCTGCACCATCACTGCGGGCTTTTGTCTACAGTAAACTGCCATTGCTGAGTGTATCCTGGTTCAATACTGAGTTTCTGATAACCTCTTTCCTACCCTTTTCTTCACCTTGGGTTGGGCTGTTGCAGAGTTAGAGATGTGTATCTCTGTGTACCGTCCTGGAGGTTTTAGGAGAGGCATCTGTCTTCTTCGAGAGTACCTTGAAGTTTGTCATTCTAAGCCTGAAACAGCCAGTCTTGAGTAAGCCCTGCAATAAGTGGGTAATTAAAGTCCTTACCAAGTGACTGACCCCCAAGCTTTTCCACTATGGCTTGGAGCTGCTTGCTTGTTGGTTTATTGGTTACATTTACTGAAGAGCCCATGTGTGCAGTGGTCCCCAAAGGGAAAGAGCCTTTCTAATGTACTTAAGCCTGCTGGTTCAGACCCCTTTTGTGAATGAATGGTGAATGGCTGCAAACATAATCTCTGGGCTTGTCAAGTCCTGGCCTGCTCTTACGGCACTTATGCCACACGGGAATGGCCCCTTCTTTGACCATGTTGGCAATGACACTGCTCTTCCCCATATCTTGAGCACTAACTTTTCACCTCTATGGGCAAATGGGCTTGATACCAACCCTGCTGGAAACTAATCATGCTAACTTCTCTCTGGGCCCCACTTTCTTTGCTTTGGGGAGCTTGAATTTGTTATGAAACTTTTCTTTCACCTGCAGTGCACTGTCTTGAGGTGAGTAGGCTCAGAAAGGCTCGTAGAGAAGACCCTGTGTTACAAGATACAGAAATAATACTTTGATGCATATTGCAATTGTGACATTGCATGGTCAAAATGGCAACATGGAACCAGAAATTTTAGCCCTTGAAGGAGTTTATCTGTCAAGAGTCCCTGTGCTCTTGGTCTTTGTGCTGATAAACTCTTACTGAAATACTGTTTTGGTCATTTTCTCCTTGCATGAGACAGTTTGATGAAACCAAAATTAGTCTGACCAAAGTGCCAAGAACACAAATGAGATATGCTCTGAGAACTTTGAAGCACTAAATAACTGGGCAGACAGAGATATTGTTAGTTGGAAGTATTTTTTCCTGTAATTTTTTTCTCTTTTGAAGGTGCCCTTGATTTTCCACCTAATTCTATGCTTTCCTTCTTGATGCTTGTTATGGTCCCTCAGCCCAGCAGCAGCCCTTGTGCTAGAGAGAGGAGGCTTGTGCTTCCCAGTGGCCATGCAGCAGGCTGTTGGGAATGAAGCACAATATGTGTGTTCCTGGGAGAGACCTGCCAGGCAGGAAAACACTCCTTCCCCTGAAGGTGTTCTATCCTGGACTACACTCACAGGGCTTATCCGAGTCTCCTTGGCAGACCTGTCACCACTCGGAGAGAGAGCTCCCACTGAATGATCCACATGCTGTGCCAGTTCAGTAGGAAATGTAGGGAGTTGCCAAGGGCACGTGGTGGCTCTGGTTAGAGGAACAGCTTCCTTTGCAGAGAAAATTGACTGAGAATGATCTAATTGGGGCCAGCATTTACTCATTTAAGGAAAAAAAAAAGCAGTGCCAGCTGCTTTGAGGATGCCTCAGAATACTTGGAGGCTTTTCCCAGATGTATGTACCTTCCTACCTTCTCTGGGAAATATAGAATAATATTGAAATCTGTTCTGAAGCAGTATTTGGAAAGTCCACCAGTGGGGCCCCTAGAAGTCCAATGAAGCATACTTGCTGATTGGAAGAAAAGGGATAGCAGTGTTGGTCTCCTGTTATTAACAGAGTGTAGTTAACCACTAAAAAATTGGATTCATTTGTGCCATACCTTGTGCAGAATTCAATTTCTTTTTTTAGCAGGTGCACACTAGTGCAGTTGCCTGCAAAAATATTTGATGTATGTGTAAGTCTGCAATAACTGCATATATTATGCACAGGGAAAACCCCTATTTTTTTTTTTTATACATCCAAGCATCAAAGAGACTTGTACCATTAATCACAGAAGCAAAATTTCTTAAGCACTGAGAAAGGTTTGAGGTCTGCAGCCCTCATGAGCAGCACTGGTGGGAGGTTTGCAAGTATTTTGGGCAGCTCCTGAAAAAAGTACAGCTCAAAACTTTGCTTGACCCTTGGACCTAACATACATGAACAAGGCTTATGCTAAGTGTAGAGCTCAGAGGAGACTACTGAAGGTATTTTGGGGCATTTTTAATTGTTTCTAGATGTTTTAAAACAAAATTAATGTTCTTTACTAAAAGCAGATGGTTCATTACACATAGAAAGAATGCCAACAGGCCAAATGCTTTTCTGGAAACATGGTTGATGAAACAGCCTGATAAAGAGTTCTCTATTCAAATCCGTTAGAATTGCTCAGGAATGATAATGAGAGTTTTCTGAATAAGTTGATAGTTTAATTGGGAGCTTGTGTTAAAACAGGTTCCAGGGAACAGGTAGCGATTCAGACCTTTGTTAATTTGCACGGCTTTTCCTATAAGCGTTTGTCTTCCTCGTTGTTATAACTGATACAAACACCTTTGGTTTAGACTTTCTATTATATATTGTCTTTTTGCAGCCGGGTAACCCAAGCATCTGAGCCTGGGCTTTCTCTCGCCCACCAAACCCCTGCCCAAGGCATAAGCTCAGGGGGTTCTGACCACCCCCAAACAGGGAGTCTGGATCACAGGTCAGTCTCACCTGCCCCTGCATTCTGGGCTACCATTTTATCCCATGAAAAGTCCCTTCCCTCAGTGTACAATAGTTTCACTGTGGCAAAACACCGTGACTGCTTGGAGGTGCTCCTGCTGATGCAGCGCTAGCTAACCTTCCTCCTCACCGGCCTGAGGAGTACGAGTACTCTTGAGCCCAGGTCTTTTGCCTTGTTGCATGTTGCGCTACAAGCCAAACTGAGCTGTCGGTCTAGCTGTAGTCTGACGTGTAAGGGCACCTTGTTTTAAAGCAGAATTTTCCTCTGAAAGGAAATGCAGATTCTGGCCATTGCTGATGAATATGTGGCTGGAAAGATCAGCCTGAGAGCTTTCTAATGGTATCATATAGTGGTCTGCAGTAACTCGAGTTTAACCTTTCTGTAACAGATGGATTGAGGTGGTGAATGGTGGTCTGTAATAGATCCAGACCCAGGAAACCCTGCAACACGGTTGTGCAACAATTGCATGCTTTGATACCACATTACACTTTGTTTTCTAATACAGGAAACCAGATTGGGAGTGTTTCATGGTTACCAAAAGACCCTTTTTAAATGAAAAACTTCAAGTCAAAAGTATTGCAGCGAGTACGAGAAAATGTGCAATTAAAGTCAAAGCAGAAGTTTATTAGTTCCTGGTGATGCTGGCATCAGCCTGTTGCTTCAATTGTGGCTCTTCTGTTTTGCTGCGCTACCACTTTTGACATTTCCTTTCTCTTAAGACCCCAAACTGGAAAGCATAAAGCACTCCCGATTCCTGATAAATAAGTGAGCTGAGGAAGCTACTTAGAAGCACTTGCGGCTGAGGGCGAGTACTTTCTGAGAGCTGTGGCTGTGCTTGCGCAGGGCGGGGAGGAGATGTTCCAGAGCAAAAAAGGAGCAAAAGAAGTTGAAAAAGTGCTGCTGCTTTTGTTGTCAACATGGTTTGAAATATGGTGGGGGTTGAACGACATGATTTGGCCCAATTTTATTCATCTGAGCAATCCCTTATGAGGCCTGTCCCATGTGTGAGGTTATTGGAGTGAATCTCACAAATAAGGGTGACAAGAACTGGACCAGAAATATCAACAATAACTTAAAGAGGAATTTTCTTTCCCTTTTTCTTTGGTTACAATTTGTTTCCTATTTCACTGTGCCAGTCTTTGTTATATAAAGGTGGTGATCACAAATAATCATTTAACTGTTGCCATTCGTATATACCAAGAATAAATTGGATGCAGACTTCTGTTTCTGCATTGCCCTTTTTTCTTAATGTGACAGAGGGGGAGGAATTTGCTGATCTTGTTTGAAAATTTTTTTTCTGGAGAAAATTTATTACAAAGAAATATTCTTCTTCCCTAGTAATTTGCTGTCAGATAATTAAACATCATCTTTATTTCATAATTTTCGTGTACCTGATATGAATATGCAGCTCAGACTTTTTTTCCTATAAAGTGTGGTTTTGGTATCCAGATTGCTTCTGTAAAATGTGAGATAACTCTGCAGCCCACCTCCATTAAAACTTCTTGTGATCCTACCAAATTAAATGAACATTGAAAATTCAGAGGGTTATTTGCATATAAGTGTAAAAATTGTTACTGTAGTGGCAAACAATTCAAACCTTTTAACAAACCGAGGCTGAAATTCATTCCTGTAGGAAGGGTCAAGCTGAAGATTCTGTGCTCATTTAGCAATTATCTTGCGATTTGTTTTAGATGGGTGCAAAAGTGTGTCTTTAACAAGCAAACTGCGTGATTGGAGCCAAAATACCCCTTCATCCTTATTCTGAGTTTTTTCTGAGTTAAACGATGAGCTTAATGCTGGCCTTCTGCATAGGAGTGAATTTTACCCTTGAATGAATGGTGTATCCCAAAGAGTTTCCAGATTAATCAAATATATGAGTCTTGTTGTAGGTCAGATTTTCTCATGCAGTTGTACACGTTGCCTAGTCCTCACCCAACATCCATTTGATTTATTTGCCATATTCACTTGCATTTTGGGGATGAAGACATCCTTGCTAAGCTTGTGCTGTGTGTTCTCAGATTTTCTATTCTTGTTCTTCTGCTTTCTCTGTTCCTTCCATTGCTTTCTGCAGGTATTTAAACCCATGGTTCAAAAGAGAATATAATGTAGCTAAGTGGGTAGAAGATGTGAATAAAAACACTGAAGGACCATACTTTAGGTATTTTGTAAATTAATTCTATAATTCTCATTTTTAAGAGCTGTTCCAGCATATACAAATATCTTGGGACTCCTACCTTGTATAAATCAATACAAGTTACTGTAGGTGCAAAGGGCCCCTCTTCTTTTGCTGCATTTTGATGTCTGTTTTTGGCTTCATGTGCAATTTACAGTTATTTTTCTGAATGTTTTAATGAAGCCATTGGAAAGGGTGTGTGTAGTGCATGCATTCCCACCATCATCTATAGCTTGTAGTAGCTTTTGCATCATTTTATGCCAAGTAGTGTTTTATGGGCATGAGACATAATTATCACTAATAAAGTAGTATTAACTGAAATAGAAGGTTAATTTACTGAAGCAAGTGGTTTCATAACACATTGACTCTACCCACTGTCTTATATAGTGCATACCAAAATTTAAATGAAAAAAGAATAAAAAGTAGTAGTATTTTACCCTCAACCTACAATAAAATAATTTATATATTGTAATTGGAAAACTAAATGTATGAGAATATACACTATGCTCTAATTATCAAACCGTTAATGAATCTGTTACAAGTGAGGTAGGGTTCAGTCAAAAATATCACTTGTTTTTGAAAGGGAAAACTGTGTATTAGTTTATACATTGCAAGTTTAAGAGAAGAAGCATGCATGAGGCCGGCCTTCCTGTTGGACAGGAATCTGGAGATGGAGAACATTGCAGTAGATTCCCAAAAGACACTGTCCCACAGCCTAGACAGATCGACAGATCTCTGCATCAGCTGAAAAGATCAGCTAATGTAGGAGAGAATGGAAGGCAATTCAAGACAAATAACATAAAACATGAATGAAATCCAGGAATCTTTAAGATGACATATCGAAAGTGAAGCTGAAAGAATTATAGAAACACAAAGAAAAAGAGAGTAACAAGCAAAATCTTTAGCCAAAACATTGAAGGGTGGTAAGAATAAGTAAATAGAATCTTAATAATTTTGCTACACAAGTAGACCTAATAATAATGCAAAAGGGCAGAAACATACACTAAATATGTCCAGTTGCATTTGGGAAAAAAATCTGATGGAGTTGTATCACAAGATACTAATGGAACTCTTTTTCCAATAGTAACAGTGGCAGACATCAAATGTTAGGGTAGGAATTTAGTCATTTTTAGAATGAAAAATGTCCCAAACTCTTAGAAGACCATAAAATGGTTACTTTTTAAAACCATTTGTATTTGCTTTCAACACCTTGTAAATCACGCAGTAAGCTGCAGAAAAACTTTCAAGTGAATAGGGAAAATGAGTAAACTCAAGCCTCTCAGTCCTGATCTTGATCCTGAACAGGGAGTAAATATCCCAGATGCAAGAATCCAAGGCTTACAGGAGGTTGTGATTGTGCCCATTGGTATCAGCCACGTCTCTGTGTTGGTGCTTGGACATTCAGGCAAGAAGGATTCTGAGTCTGGTCATTTTAGCACTGAGATACAGGGTCAGGTTCTGGTGTCCACGGTTCTGGAAGCATGTTCTAGAACTGGGGAGATTTAAGCGCAGAGAAACCACAGAAAGGACTGTAGGACCTCAAGTTGTTGAGTTTAATGGAGCAACTGAACACTTACGTGATCACAAAGTCCTCATAGCTGCATATGGAGCAAAATCTTTGTGGTAGGTCCTTTAGATTAGCAAACTAATATTGATAATGACCAAAGGTCACTGGAAGGTGAAATTAGGCAAACTCACATGAGAAATGAGATGTGTTTTTATTAGCAAACATTTTCAGAAAAATACCCTTTTGATCTTTATTGTTCAGGCAAAGTTAAGAGTTGCCCACCATAACCTAATCCCATATTTGTCTTTCAGGGTTTTTGTATCAGACGCCCTGTGGTCACAATAAGCAAAGACATTGATGGAATATGGAGAGAGGACTAGTTGAAAATAGGTTACTTTAAATGGCTTAGTTAAACTGTCTTAAAATCTCGTGTGCACACTTATAATTTTGTTTTCATCTTTCAAAATCAGTATATCATGATTTAGTAATTGGATTAAATTGATGAGAGTTTACCCTGCCCCTGAGGGTCTTCAGCTGTTACATTGAATGAGTCACATTTCTAATTGTATCTGAGATAAATTAACCATCTTTGGCATGTAGATGAGAATTAAGCTGGCCCATGTGAGTTTTAAAAGCTGTATATCAGCAGAGATGAAACATAAATTAAAAATTTTACACAACAGAAGCTTACTGGTCACTGCCTGCAGCAGTTAGCTTTAGAAATGAGAAAGCAACTAGAATAAATTTAGAAACCTGTATATGCTAATTAAGTGAGGAAATCATGGGAAAGCGTTCTGTGGGCACATTATGGAAGGCGAAGGATCAACGCTCCTGAGATGAGTTGACGTGGGTTTATGAGAGGTTGAACTGAACTTTTTCTCCCTAAAACTCAGGTGCAATTTTGCTTAATCATAGCATTGACAGGAAAAGACTATTCCTAAGAACAGTGGGTCAGAACGTCCTGTGGCTGTGTTTTGAGCCTGAGCCTGTATAGTCATTTGCAAACAAACAAAACAAAGATCTTGCTTGGTAAACCAGAAAGTCAAACTGTCCAGCTCCATATTTTAGGAGTCACAGTCCCATAATAAGACATTTACACCAGGTGATTGGCTGAGTAATTTTTTTTTTTTTTTTTATTGTCTTTGATTTCTCTGTTCTTTCAAAGGAGTCCTCAAAGTAACATTTGCTGGTTTGCTTGTTTCCCTATAGTTTTAGGAATAATATGTTATGACTGGTGCTGCTGTAGGAAGAGTCGAAGTAGAATGAGGAAAAAAGACAAAAACACTTCTTACAATTCCTAGGAATGTTGCAGATTTTCAGAATATAGAGATATTAGTCATCAGAAAGATTTTCTGCATCTGTTTAAAAAAACCTTTATGAATCAGAATGTGTCTTTATAACACCTGATGTCCTTTTTTTTCTAGTCTACAAGT
The DNA here is from genome assembly GCA_013399855.1 of Oxyruncus cristatus. NCBI lineage: Eukaryota > Metazoa > Chordata > Aves > Passeriformes > Cotingidae > Oxyruncus > Oxyruncus cristatus. The sequence goes on along the minus strand of VXAY01012530.1, from coordinate 3,927,011 downwards.
CTGATGGGTATTTCTATATAATTACTTTTTATTAATGATAGTAATAATAGTAGCTGGTGTCTCTGATGCCAGAAAACTCCCAGGTATGGGATCTGTAAGAAAATAAGATCTGTGAAGAAAAATCGCATTTTCCTGCTCAAAGACTATTCTGGGTTTTAATTTCGCGTGTGTGATGGTGCATCCCTGCCCTCACACCAGGCCACACTACGGTCTGAGAAATGCTCGTGCCAGTCTATAGGCTCGTAACCCCAGCCATAAACCCAGGCAGGAAGCCTTTCCCCAGTTTTGGCTTTGCTGCAAGGGATGTTATTTTATGAATGTGCCACTACTGTGTATTCTTGTTACTGACAATTACAGTGGCCACTGCACGGCTCGCCTTGTGAAATGTGGTTAAGGATTACTCAAAATTCGCATTGAATCTTGAAAGACTTGGGAGCCGTAATGGTATCAGAAAACAAACTGCCAGAATCTCCGAATGTGGCATTTCTGTAGATAATTATAAACAAAAAAGACTAGAAGGCACCTTCTGAAGCACCGAGCTGCTTACATTTGATTTAATGCAAATATTTACAGTAAATTATATTTTATTAGAGTTGTTTAAATTTAAAAATAGTTTACAAGGAAATGATTTGGTTTTTTAGATAGAGACCCAGAGCACATAACTGGAATGAAAATGGCCATCCCATATCAGAAGGGCACTGAGAAGGGACATGGAAGGCAGGAGACAGCAGGCTTCCGTTTCCGTCCTATTTTAATGTGCTTTTGTGTCCTCGTTTTTTTCTCAACTCCTCCTCAGCTCCATTGCCTTCCTTTGTGAGCATCTAGCTGAGGCTAGAGCTGTGACCAGCCCCTATCTACCCTTCTCTTGCTGAGGCAGCTCTAGACTGTGCTTAAAGAAAAAAAACCCACAAAACTTTTCCCTATTACAACCAAAGCAAAGTGGCTGTGTTGGCAGACAACAAAAAAAATGCCTATTGATGTCAGTAGGATCCAGATTTCACTTCAGGAGTTAGGGAGAAGAGTTCATTAAAGCATGTGAATGTCTGCTTCTGGGGCATTGATGTGCAGTGCTCAAAGTGATGGCTCAAGTCATAGCTGTTGTCTCTTCTTCTGCTACCCCTAAGCCTCCTCTCCCCTCTGCTGCTGCTCTTTCTGAGGAACTCTGTGCACATCTGTGGCTTTTAAAAGGAACTTAATTTAAAACATTTAGCCACACCAGTGTTTCTAGAAGATCCTAACTTCCTAATCTAGGATAATTTAGGCTAATGATGTCTTACAAAGAGCTGAACCTATGGCAGCAAAGGTCAGGTTAGGCTGGTAGTATCTATATTTGGGCTTGAAATACTTTCACCAGGTTGAATATTAATTGAATTTCACTAAAGTATTTCAGTCTGCGAAAGAAAATCAGTCACAGTTTATGAATATTTTGGATCTGTCAGGGCCACCTGCCTTGAGTTCAGCTACAACGACACTTGAAATTGCAAAATGTTTAGTTGTGTGACTAGGTGACACATGTCACGCTGTTTCTTGTGGGCCAACATTCCCTGTTTAGGTGAAGAGAGGCAGAGCAGGCAGCCTGTGGCTGCAGGATGTCTCCCTGCTGCCCCAGTGTTTTGTTGTGAATCAGAGAGTGGTCTCCCCACACTCTTAGTTTCACCTTCCGGGACAGAAAGACAGACACAAAGTGGCAACTGCATCTCGCTTTCTGTTCAGAAATAAGATTATTTTGTAGCACGTTGAGGTGCATGGCTTCATTTGGGGGTGGCACTAAAACCTCTGAATCTCTGTTGTGGTGTGTACTGATTTCTTGTATAAGTTTTAGCTGGAGGCAACATTTGGCATGAAAGCTAATGGACTTGATTGCAGGAGAACTAAAACCCCAGGGAAAGCTAAATGGATCCCACCCTTGATCAAAACTGCCAAGTTTTGCCTACCTTTAACCCCAGCATTACCTGCAAGTGTCCCTGAATGCTGTCTCTCCATCCTGTAAATGAGAAAGGTCATGACTGGCTCTTTCTCATTTAAAGTCTATGTAAATCTGGGATACACAGCACATACACAATTGCAGGGCTAAACCTGAAAGGTGATCAAAACCACCTCAAACAACTACGTTTATCACAGAAGATGCATTGTAAGGATCTGTGAGCATATCCTGGGTCCTTTATGTTCACAGTAGCCCGCACTAAAGATGACAATGTAACTCTGTAGCGAAAATAAGTGGTGAGGCACTGTGAAGGGAGGGCAAGGTCATTTCTGTAAGTGTGCAACTGCATTCTGGATGTATTTGGCTGTAGCTCTGTAGGTGCAGGTGAACAGCAAAGTGCACATCAGTTAGACATGGCAAAGCACAGTTGAGCAGGCAGTGCTAGGGGGGTTTGAGAAGGATATGTAGGAAGCCATGCTGGAGGTCTGGCCTCCAAAATCTTTTGAAAAGACAGCATTGTGTTGGAGTTATGGTGTAAAGCTGCCTGGCTAAAGGCTCAGTTAGAGATCCTGGTCAGAGGACCCGTTTGTGCAAAGAAAATACTCAAGATGCCCCATCCTTGGGGGATTATTGCTCCTTCCAGGGTCACCTGCTCAGACTGATGGACGGGTAGATTGGCCATGGCTTTTCCTCTCACTGTGGCCTTCTCTTACTGTGTTTAAAACACAAAGAACCTGTGGTGTGCAAGAGGTGATGTTGTGCCTGGTTGTGGTCTAAGAGGTGGAGATTTCTTCATTCTTCGTGCCAACCTCCTGGCGCTGGTACCATTATAAACAGCTTTCTGGTAGGGCTTGCCAAGTCACATCTCACAACACCAGTTCCTTGTTTCTAATCTCCAAGTGCATTATTATAAATTTTAATATGAAAATTTTAAATTCTACTGCAACTGTGGGGCAAAATTTCTAAATAATTGGATTACTAATAATACTTAAAATCGGCTCTCCTTATCCCCCCTCCCCCTTCTCCTTATTTTTTAAATTCTAGATCCACCAATAGTTTATCAGCGATTTTTATTAGTCCAAATATGGGCAGAGATGAGAGGACTTGTATGGATAGTGAGCTGCAGGGCACTGTTGAGAATGTTTCCCTGGATTTTTTTTTGTTCTATTCAAATTAACCTGTTTTGTTGTATGCACGGTTTGGTGCCCAGATCTGTGATGCTGGACATATGAAAACCTTGTTTTATACTGCAGTGACTGTTTCAAGTTTTTTTTTTTTTCTGAAAACATTATTGTATGTCCATTTCATCCTAATGGGTGATCAAAGTGCATGTACTGAAGATGTATGCTTCCATTTTGGATAATTGTACCAACCCAAATCTTTTAAGTGGTGTTGAACTTAGAGGCTACCACATGAGTCATTAGAGGATCATTAGAGTGAGCCAGACTGGAGAGCTCTCACCATTTAATTTCCATTGGCACCTTGTTGCTCGTGGCTACCATCATTTATTGTTTGTATGGGAGGCAAGAGAGTGTGCTGTTGTAGGGAGCTGCAGACACAACCAAATGATACACTAGTCCAGAATAAAAAATACAGGTATTTAAAAGTAAATAAATTTCACTTAGTAAGAGAGATACAAAACAATTCCGGACACAAAAGAGTCCCTGCCTTGTCTGTAGTCTTCTGTAGATGAAAGGACCTGATCCTTTACATCCCAGAGCCAGGCATGTGGGGCTGTCTGCCAGGGGTCGCTCCTGTGATTCCTTGGAATCAGTGATGTTGGCAATAGTGCTCATCACTGGGGTCTGCAGCTGCACAGCACGCTGCAACCCCCCTCTACATTTGAGGGGCTTGAAAGACCTGTCTGTAGGGACTGAGGGAAACCTTCCATCCTCAGGGATGCATTAAACTCAGAGGATAGTAGGTAGTGGTGTTCAGGGAAGGTCTGGGTGATGTGCCTGCACTAGTGTGAGGCCTCCCTTGGTCTGCATAAGAGAACAAGGAGGCCAGGGTAGCTCAATTTTTCTACTTTGAGGATTTTTTTCCCTTTTATTCTGCCCTGATTTAGAGCCTCTCATTTAGATAGGACCCTCTTAAGTGGGAAAAGTGCAGAATCTCAAAACAGAAGCATAAGAGTTTTTCTTGGGTATAAAATTTCAGTCAATAATGTGCTGCCGCCTTATTGACATGAAAAGAATGCCTTTCATGTGATACAAACATTTACTTGCTCCTGCTTACTCTACTCACCTTGTACAGAAATGCTGATTGCCATTGACTAATCAGTCCATTTTTGTATATTCTCATCAGACTCTTTCTTTGGCTGGAACAATATGCACTGTATGATGCTTGCATGTATAATAATTTGTTATTAGCACTTTGTATATGCCTTTGTTACTTCACAACTAACAGTTCGGCCTCTAAGTGCATGCATTTGTGTAATTTAATGTGTTATAAAAATAATAGATTTATTTGCTATGTTTGTATCAATGTAGTAGATGTGTAATACATCCATAAAGACGCTGACAATTACCATTTAGTCACTGGCAGAAGATGTTGTTCAGCTTTTATTTATACAATTACTGTTTCTATTTAGGCCTTATAATGCCCTGTTTATCTTTTAGTTCTGTATTTATTCAATTGCAGATTTGTTTTATTAATTTTATAATGAATAATTACAGTACTGTATAAAACAGTTTAAGAAATCCTTTTTGTTAGGCAATACAATTCTAATAAGAAGTAGCAGATTTTATTTTTTTTCCAGTGTTCCGGAAATCTCTAAATACCTTTATTCATATAATGAAATTATTAGACTTCTGATCAAGCAATTTTATCCCCCTGAATGAGACAATAATAAGCTAAATACTTGGTTCCGAACCAAGCTTCAGAGTAATGGCAGTTGCTGTTGCAGTGCTGGAGTGCAAAAGCATCACATTTATTTTGTGTGTTTCAACATCTCAGGACACTGTCTCCTGCAAAGTCTCCATCTTCGTCCACTGGATCTATTGCTTCCAGCAGAAAATACCCTTACCCTATGCCACCACTTCCTGATGAAGAGAAAAAAGCCAACAGGCAAAGTGCCAGGGTATGTACACTCTTCTCTCTCCATTTACTGGTAGTTTTTTGAAAGGAAAGTGAGCAGATCAACTGTGGCATTTCATTTGCACCCTGAAATTCTGAAGCTGCTGAAGGCTGAGCCTCTGGCAGTCATTAGGGCAACCTCAGTGGCTGTGTTTACAGAGAGCTGTTCAGGTTGCTCTTAAACCTGTCCTGAAGCCTAGATTTTACTACTTTTCTTATTTCAAGCTAAGAGAGTGCCTGGGGTGGCCTTTGGGGGGTGGAGGACAGGCAGCCCTGAAGAAAGTGATGTGTCTGGCTCTCTTTCCTTTCCCCTCCTCGCACGAGCTATCCCTATCTCAGGGATAGCTGCTTTCCAGCTTTATAGAAAAGTAACACAGTTCCTGTTATGTAGCATGTGGAGGGCTTGTGCCAAGCCCTTGCAGACCTGGAGGGACTTCGCTGCTACGTGACCTGAGCCCACCCTGACCCCGCCCAGGGTGAGCCGGAACCGCTGGAATGTATGGTGGGTGGATCTCTCCATATAGAGAGATTTCCAGCTGCTCCAAAAGGCAGTGCTAGCTCTTTCTTCCTTTGTGTTAATTCAGACATAGCAGGTATTTGAATACCCACAAAAGCCCTGAAATTTACTTTAGTTTTGCTTATAATAAATACCTTTGGTTCATGTTGCTGATGCTGATGCTCATCACTGTTCTCTGTCCTCTTTTGCCAAGAAAAATGGAGTACTGCTGAGGGTATCAGCAAGCTGCTACCCCCAGTGCTGCTCAGGGCAGAAAGTGTGTTAGGTGCAGCACAGGGTCTCTCAGCACAGCTTGGAGGCTAATGTGTCTCAACCCTGGAGCTGCTTTGGCAGCAGCTCAAACCCCCAGCAGAAAGTCAAGCTGTTCTGAGCAGAGTTCGGCAGAAAAGAGTGGGAAATTATGTCTACGCTAATATTTGTTAGTGTTAACTGTGTAACTGTAAATCTGTCTAGTACAAGTTTGATGCTACACTGACATTTTTCCTTCAAACACTGTGCACTCCCAGCCACAGACATTTACTATGGCAACTGCAAGTCATGCTGAAGTGCTTGATTCTGTCCGCTGACTTGTGGTCTGAACAGATACCCACCAGAGGCTGGGAGGAGATCAAGAGCATAGCCTTGGTAACCCAAGTGATTTAAAAGCAGTTCCCAAACAAGATCCTTGCACTGTTTGGGTAACAGCCTGTTTTATCTTGGTGTTCAGTGTGTGTTTATGTTTCTTTTCCCCCTCTTCAGCTATGGGAGACGTCCATCTAGCTGCACTGTTTTCCTGGGGTCACATCAGAAGTGTTTACTTTGGATTTTATAGAAACTCAGTATCACTGAGTCATTGCACATTCATCTGCTCTTCAGACAATTTGAAAGATCAACAGAGATGTCCGTGATCACAGTGAGAACTTCCTCTCATCTGGAAGGGAAAAAAAACAGTCTTTTTTTTTTCTTTCTCTTTTGTTGACTAGTATTTTACGGATTTGATGAACAACCGAAATCATAACAATTAATAGAGGATAATTAGCCCAGATGTGACAAGGCTATGCCGCATGATGACAGATACACTTACCTAGAATCCCAACTGCAGTCCATTTGCCAGTCCTGCATAAGAGAGGTTTTTCTCTGGTTTGTTGCAGTCCCGAGTCAGACCAAAATGGAACTGGGAATGTGCCTCCCAGAGAGCCCAGATGATGTAAACTTGTACGCTGTATGCATGAACCTTGTGTTCTTTACTTTCCAAATGTAAGGGATAAACAACAACTGTAGTAGAGATTAGCATGCAGGAGTAAGAAATATAGGTTTGTTTTTTTTTTTTGTGACAGGATTTCAAGCTTTGAAAGGCAACTATTTGACACAAATGTCAAACAAACAAGGATCATATCTTTTTTTTTACCTTACATGTTTATAATCTCAGTATACAGATTGTATATATGTAAACATTTGATAATGTCAAAAATAGCTGTTATACGTAAGTGTATTTTGCCAAATGCCTAAAGAAACAGTCATGACTAACATCATCACACTTCAGATTTTCTAATATTACAAACAGACATCTTTGGAAATACTGGAAGTACAGTACTGTAAAACTGTGTCTCTCAGAAACTGGTGTTTGACCAAAATCTATACTATTTTTAAGCATCTTATACTGTCTTGACAATCTCAATTGTACAGTAGACTGCAGAAACCAGTACAGCAGCACTTTGTCTTAAATCATCGTAAGAGGAACCAGCCAAAATCCATTGTTCAGTGAGATGTCCACTGTATTCTCTCACAGGTGTAATCAAGAAAGATTCAGCAGACAACATAGTCTTTAAGTCTTGTGCAGCCCAAACTTACTGGACATTTGGGAATACTTCTAAGTAGTCAGTTCAGGATGTGGTGATGTGAAGTCTGTCTGGTGAGAGTTGCTGTGTATTTTTGATAGAGCATTTCAGCCACTGTTCTAGATGGCAAGGCATAGCTTATGAGAAGCATAAGGATTTCACTGCACTAGATAATAACAGTGCTGGGCAAGTGGCTGGTTTTATTGCTGTCTTTTAATTTTTTGTCGTTACTGGAATCACCTTTACCATGCGCTTGACTGCTATGTTTGCTGCCTCTGAAGACCCCTTGAAATTTTGGGGGCATTAAGCTGAGTTAAGTGAGTTTAGCCTAAAAAGAACAGGGTGGCGGGGGGGAACAAACCCTTTACCATGGAGGTGTTGATCTCCTGTGTCAGTGGATGGTTATATTTCTAACACCTGAGACTTCTAAAGGTTGTTGTAGAAGAAATATCTTCCATTTGGGAATTTTCAGTTTGTAAAGGAACTGGACCATATTAAATCAATGTATAATTCTCTGGCTTTCCAAAATTGACCAAGTCTTAGCTTCGGGTAGTACCATTGCAGAATAAAACACCTGGCTCTGTGGTGTAGTTGAATACCTTGCCCAACAGCCGTATGATCAATTAGATATTATTGTAGTGGGAACATCTATGGTGTTTCTGAATTTTCTACCTCTTTCATGTATTTCCTTTAATAAGTGAACCCGACAGTTGCAACCTTTTAATATATTTTTTTAACTTTTATGTCTCTCAATAAAGTTAGATATATGTAAGATTAAACTAAGAAATGTTTAAAGATGTCAGCAACTGTAAAGTATGTAAGATTTTTAGAAGCACTATATTTTATGATTAGGCTGTATGTTGGATTATGACAAAATATTGGCTTTGGTGTTCAAATGATTTTCCTTCACAGCTGACAGGTTCTGGTAAGTATTTTGGAAAAAGACAAATGTAGGTGAGCGCAAGTGGGTGCAGACAGATCATCTGGAAGGAGCCAGTCACTTGTAATTGCTTTAGGAAAAGGTTCTGCACTTTTATGAAAGGTAAATATCCATCAGCACTGAAAAATATTTTTGCAAAGATTTACTTTGAGTGTAGATAACTGGATCAAAGGTAGTTGGTAGCATGTAGCTCATGAAATTAGGGTCTCAGCCATAGTAACTTGAAATCAGTATGTCTGAATTGATTTCACTGGACTTTAAGCAGGACCCTCAAGAGGTTCACTCACATTAGGACATTAGGCTCACCCAATAGCCACTGTGTTACTCTGTTCCCTGGAAGCTAGTTTTTCCTGCCATATTCATATCTTGTCTTCAGTAACTGGACTGTTCATCATGTGCCTTTTTTGGTATTTGTTTGGATACAAGCTGGTGTGTTATTTTGAATAATTCTCTTAGATTTCTGTGCTTATCTTATGTTTACCACTGTTTACTCTTCCCTTTCCATTTTGCCTTACCAAGGAGCAGCAAGATTTGGCAGACACAACTGGATATAACATACTAGCTCTTTGTGCAATGTTCATAGCTTCTTGTTTTGCAAACAAATGGCTCTCCTGACTGTATTTTCAATGTAGTATGTACTTCCAGCTTCTCTTTTGTTTTGGTATAATTAGTTTGTAGCATATGATGATACAGTTATGTGTGTAGTGTACCTTTAACAGTCAGCTTCAAATTTGGAAATATGTAGTGACTGAAAGTCTAGTTATGAGCACTAAGTTTAAGGTAAATAAATATTGACTTTCACTTTGGTCTAGAGTGAGAATATCACAGGACTTGGGTTTTTGCAAAATTTTCCTGCAGAGAATTTTGCATCAGGTTGGTAACTTGGGAGACCTTGTTGTTGCACAAAACCTGAACTGGCAGGGCTATGTGAGTTTCCCAAGCCAGTGGAGGTTGGAGGGAGAAATTGTTTGCTTACAGTCTGTCGTTTCCTGCTTCTAAAGTGTAGTGTGTTGGAAAGCTGCCAGATTAATAACCTTGAAGATTGCAAATATTTTTATCCACTACAGTTAGTTACACTGGCAATAGCAATATAAACTTGCCACATAATACCTCGTCCATACTAAGGCAGATAGGGTACTTGTCACTAAGATAGCTCAGTCATTTTGACTCATTGAGACTCATGCTTTTATTGTTTTATTTTAATTTTGATAAATGAACTAGTTATGGCCAGCTACACTGCAGATGCTTGTTGAAGTGGGGATGTTATCAGTTCTTCTCAAATAGAAATAATTGTTCATGTGAGCATAGGACCTGCAGGATGAGTTACAGTTGGCTTTATGTATTTCCATGTGGGAGAAGAAGCTTGTGTAATTTATAATAAAATTAGTATGACTAACTGATGGAGACTGGAAAATGGAGATCGTATCCAAATAATAATGTTGCACAGTGATGCCACAGTCTAACAGGTAAAAATTTTCCTGCTAATTTCTGTATTTGTTGATTCCAAAATTTCAGTAATCTCAGGCAATATACCAGAAATGGTTATGACTGATAATTTACATATAGTTTTGTTATATTTAAGTAAGTAGATTCAAGGAGATTGTTAATTTTGTACAGCTTATCTTTGCTTAAGTTGGGAACTTAAGTCACTGTTTGCCAGTTGTCTGATCTGAAGTGTGACTTTACTTGGAAGATGGCTTCTTCTGAATGATTTAAGAGTTTCTGATTTAAGAGATGTTGAATCTGCTAAACTGATGTGCTTAAGAAATAATTTTCATGGTGCTAGTGAACAGGTGGACCTTTGAGCTATATCCTGAATTAAAGTCAGAAAGAAATTGTGTCAGTAGCTAGTGTACTGAAATCCTCTTACTCGAATCCCTATTGCTGATTTGGACTGATTGGTCTTGTCAATGCTTATGTGACAACTGTTTTCAAAATCAGAGCAAAGAATGGGAACATACGCTACTATAGACATGCATATACTAGAAATTCTGACCACATTTGTAGTAATTTCATTACTGAATTGGTTAATGAATAGGATAGGATGTAATGTGAAAGAAGGATGAGACTCCATAATCCTAAGGGACAACAAGTTAGCCCTTAGGACTTGCTCTGTCATAGAATCCCATACGTAGCTGTTGTAAGCAGTTATTGTACTCCAGTGTAAAACTCATCAGTCTCCTGTTCTCTTCTGTCCCCTTTCCACTCCTACTGAAAAGCATTTTCATGAGTGATTTATCCACTAATTTCCTCTTGTGTGAGTTGGCTGAGATCAGAAAGCTGCTAAGTTGGTCACATTATTAGGAATTATTACTGGGAGGGTGGTGGGACACTGGAACAGGTTGCAGAGAAGCTGTGGATGCCCCATCCCTTGAATTGTTAAATGCTAGGTTGAATGGGGCTCTGAGCAACCTGGTCTAGTGGAAGGTGTCCCTGCCCTTGGCATGGGGTGTTGGAACTAGATGATCTTTAAGGTCCCTTTCAACCCAAATCATTCTATGATTCTATGATCTTTTGCTCTTGCTATAGTGTAGGTGATGGCACCTCACGTCTCATGTGCAATTTGCACTGGTGTTTGTTTTGCCTGGGGTAGAGTTAATTTTCTTCACGGCAGCTGGTATAGGGCTTTGGTTTGGATTTGTGCTGAAAACTGTTGATAACATGGGGAATTTGTTAGTTATTGCTGAGCAATGCTTGCACAGAGCCAAGGCCTTTTTTGCTCCTCACATTGCCCCAACAGCGAGTGGGCTGGGGGTGCACAGGGAGTTGGGAGGGGACACAGCTGGGGCAGTGACCTCACCTGATCCAAGGAATATTGTATACCAGATGGCACCGTGCTCAGCAATGAACTAGGGGGAAGGTTGGCAGTGGGGAACCATAGCTCAGGGACTGGCTGGGCATTGGTTTGTTGGTGGTGAGCAGTTCTTTTCATTTGCATCACTTGCCTTTCTTGGGTTTTATTTCTCTCTCAGTTAATTCCCTTTTCATTATTTTTTTTTACTACTACTACTAGTACTATTATTATTTAATTTCAATTATTAAACTGTTCTTATGACACCCCATGAGTTTTCTCACTTTTACCCTTCCAGTTCTCTTCCCCCATCCCACTGGGGGCGGGCGGTGAGTGAGTGGCTGTGTGGGCCTTAGTTACTGGCTGGGGTAAAACCACGACGACAACTGGTAAAACCACTTGGTGGGTCAGCCATCCTATGTCTTTCTCACCTTCTAGCAATGTTGAAGGCTAAGCCCCTTTAATCACCAAGTCTGTGAACCTAAAAGTTGAGCTGTTTCCTGTTTCTCTTGCTCCAAGTCTGAAGATCATTCATTTCTTTCTCTGAATTATTTGAGTATCAGTGTCACTGGATAACAGTCAACTGTTTGGATCAGTGTTATCAACCACAATGTGAGATTGTTTGCCTCATTTTTAAAGAACTTGAGCATTTTGGTCTCTGCTGAAGATTTTTTATCCCCAGAATGGATTATCCATCAGACTACTGAGCTGATGACCCACTCGTTGTATGGCTTCCAAATCATGAGACATTTATCAGCAATATGGTATTTGACTTTGATCACATTTCCTGAAGACAGATTTAAATAAACTGCACACATATGTGCGAGTTGCCATCCCATGACTAAATGGTGGGTGGGGTAAGGTTCCTGTGTGTGCCTACCTATTATCCTAATAGAGCAGAAAGAAAGGAAACAGTGAAATTGATAGCTGCAATACAGATAGGTCTCTCTTAAATGTGATTTCACCAGAACAGGACAGGAGTTAATAGTTTCTATCGTCTACACTGAGAAACTCCTTTGACATGAGTATTTTCTAAGTCAGCTTATGAAAACCATTTCTGGTGCCTCAAGTATGGATGCTGATGTAAACTAAAGCTTTGGAAACAGCAGCTTGTGCACCCAGCATGTGGTATCTTGTCATTCCACAAACATTTTCTGCAACTGTTTAGAGAAAGCACTACAAGTCAATATTAATATGTTATCTCAGCCAAGTAACCAAAACAATCAGTAAAAATAAGGTCAGAACACAGAAATGTGGTAATTTGCTCACCCTTGAGACTCTGTACCTGGCTTCAAAATTGGCTCACCTAACCAGGTCTGGCAGTTTTAGTTCTCTAAAATCCAATCTACACCAGTATCAAAATCACATGCCAGCTTTAAACTGTTTAAAAACTTGTGCTACTTAAGACAAGCTGCAATTGCAATATAACTCAGAACAAGAGGAGGAAAATTTGGGAAAATAAGCACAGAGCAGTTAAAAAGAAACTGTCTCTAAGGGAGAAGTACACGATTTTTAATTGCTAAAGCATAAAATGTCAAAGGAACAAACTTCTTTTTCTGTATTCCTCAGAGTAAAAAAAAGTAAGTTTTTGTTTAAAAAAAAATCAACATGAGGCCTTAAGACCTAATATATTCTAACTTTAGCATGGAGAGTCTATTTTTACAACCATGTTAGAAATTCTGTATATAGGCCTGACTGACCTTGTAAGTATAGTGCTGCGAGCAGATAACCATGCAATATTGTAAGGCTCTGTATAACAGTAAATGCTGTTTTATTTTGATCATTGGTACAAGAACTCCTGCTCACTGCCTGTGTAGACTCTGCATATTTTATGCTTGGAAATACAGTCTGGAACATATTCAAACTGTGACTATATAACCTGATTTTTCTTTTCTTAAGGGTAAAAATATATTACAATAGGTAATGTTTTATATAGAATACAATACTTATTTTTATCATTGCATAAATGCAAAATATTTTTTTCAGAATAGCGAAGCATTACAGAATTTTTAATCTGCTGGAGAAGTCACTATTTATGGTATGACCGGTTCGTTCAGCAAAGCTTTTGGGGTGGTATATGCCAACTGGCTCTGCCATCTTCATTTTGTGCTAGAGCTTAACTTGGGCATTGCTGTAAAAAAAAAGCTATTTTTTCACTCATACTAGCCCTTATTGAGAGAGGCAAGGAGAATTGTGTTTCACCGCTGTGGCTGGGCTAGTATTGGCAAAAACAACAATCTGCGCCATCTCGTTGTCTTTGCTAGTTAAAATCCTTTAAAATCATATATGAGGTAATAGAAGCATAAGATTTTGACAAACACCAAAACGAAGCATTGCAATTTACAACTTTCTAGCTTTGAGTGTGATATTTTTGTCATAAACATTACAGGCATTGGGCTGTTGAATGAATCTGGCTTTCATGTAGCTAAACAAAATGTTACTTTTTATAAAATCAAATAATTGTAATTTGGGGTTCTAAATTCCTGCTCACTTTTAATAATAACAGCGTCACACTACCCACTTCTATGACAGTATTTAATACAAATGCCTGTGGTTTTCAATGTTACTAACATATTGTAACATCAGTAAAGTGATTTTCAATGACAAAGGCTGTTGTGTGTATTTTGTTTTTCTAAGTCCATATATTTAGCACTTTCTGATTTATAGGTCTCTGTTAAAGAAAGATGATGCTTGCATGAGAAAAGACTAATAGTAGAATACAGATGCTATTTTTCAAATTCCAGGGTTGAAAATGATCCTGTGAGCTTCTCAAATCTTTATCTTAGGGGCTTACTTTTCTCAAACCAAATCTAAAATTACTGTTCCTTAGTTTGCATGTTTAAAGGCAACCTAGAAAAAATTTGAAACTACGCCCAATGGTTTGCACAAAGGTCAAGAGCAATCACACCTCTTGGTATCAAGCATCCTTCCCAGTATGCCTTGTGGAAAAGAGAAACCCTTAATTCTGAGTTTGAGATAACTGTTTCTCTGAAGCAGGTTAACTTGTGTATTCAACCTGTCCACTGAATCTAGTCTTAATGGGTAAGCAATTTTCACAAAGGTTTCAGGTGGCTTTTTTTTAGGTGGATGACAGCATAGTAACTTCATAGCATCTGTATGTATTAGCTTAGTTTCTGTCTAAACATGAAAGGTGATTTATCCCATTGGTCCCTGGGAATATGACAGATTTTTGAAATTCTTATGGGGGAACAAAAGACTTTTTTTTTTTTTTCTTGAGTAAGCTAGAATTTTCTCCTGGTTTTGGAACAATTTGTTTTCTGGTTTTCTCTGGTTTGTGTTTAGAAGGATCACTGAAGAAAACCCTGTTGGATCACACTTTTTTCTTGCAGCATTTCACTGCCCAGTAGCTGGCTGGTGTCAAAATAAACTGAGAAAGACTTGAGTCTTGGGCCCTTGGGCCTTGAGTGCTTTGGCCCATTTGGGTCAGCTCTCCCCACCCCATTCCCTCCCACCCTCAGCCTACTCACTGTGGTTGCAGAGTGACAAAACTGAGAAGACCCTGACGCTGTGCAAGCACTGCCCAGCAACAGCTCAAACACTGCTGTGCTACTGGTGCTGAGCAGTCACAAATCTAAAACACAGCGGCCTATGGGCTGCCATAAAGAAAACTAATTCTATCCCAGCAAAGCCACTACAAGACCAGAAACCCAACTAAGCAGAGGCAGAGGAAAGTTGTGTGGGTAATCAGAATTTTGGTAAAGATAAGTCATCGTTTTTAGGGTAAAATGAACAGTGAAGGGATGAATACTGTATTTATGCAAAATGGTCTAATCAAGTCCCTAGGAGAACAGCCTTTGGTTTATACTCTTAATAACCTCATCAGCTGTCAGAATTTTGGATGCAACAAAACTGATGTTGGCTACTTGACTTGGATGAACCTTTATGGATTTTGGTCATTACGTCAGAAATGCTTTCTGTGGCATTCCGTCTGTTTCCCAACTTTATGTGCAACAGGAAAATGTGCAATTATCAGAATGTGAAAATATAACGCTGTCTATGCAGAAAGAGAACTAGCTCCTGAAATTAAACCAGAAGTGATGTCCAAAGGATTCTAAATTTAAGAAGTAAGTACGAGTTGCTTCTTTAGGTGAGACCAGCCCACTTTGAATTTATACCCCAGAAACTGGAGACCTGAATTTTATAGTAATCTTAGCAAGGTAGGGTATAAAACAGTATCTTCAAGCAAGATTTCTGCTCTGAGGATTATTTCTGTTGTATATCTTTATGTATCTGCTTTCATGAGCATGCTACAGCATTGGTAACTACTGCTGTGATCTGAAAGACTAATCTGGCAAGGATTTTTTTGAAGTGGGTTTAGGCCCTTGTACATTAGATGGCATACTGAGGCAAGCCCTACTTGTTAGGGTTTAAAGGGGAGGAGATAGAAACATTCATTTACACGTAACTGAAGTCTGTCAGCTTAGAAGTTAATTGTTAAAAGTGAAAGTTGATGTACAAACTGACATGAAACAACTTTTGGATGTTTAAAAGTATTTTATATAGTGACACAGAGCAAGAATCTTAGAGGAACAAAAGCCCCTATACCAGAGCACGCAGCTAGAAGAGTTCTCTGCTATGTTTTGTCACATCCCTGCTTACAAGAAGTTCCAACAGGCAGTCTCACACTCCGTGCATGGTGTCATAAACTTCGCCTTGAAAACAGCTGACAAAATAAGCAACCAAAACTTACTGATGCTCTAACAGACCAGTGTAAAATGACCATTCCAAAAGCTCTTTCAGTTTGTGCATCTGTCTTATACCATCAAAGACAAAAGAAGTCATCATCTAAGTCATACACGTTACTGTCTAAGACAGAAAAAGGTAAGCTGCACTTCAGAAACTGGTTTTAGTGCATCATGGGAAAAAAGTGAACACATTACAGAAAATCTTACCATTTGCAGATCTGAGTTATACATAGAGAATTGCAAGTTTATAAAAATAAAAGCATCTTTAATAATCACAGGTTGGAAGTTACAGGCAACAGTACATGAGTAGTTCATATTCATTATCAAGACTAAAAAAATGTGTGTAAAGCGGTACTTCATAAAATATGCAATTTCCAATCCTGAGATACACAATCATTGGAAGAGTTGGCAAAGCAAAACACAAACTGGAATGTTAAATCATGATCATCCACGGCTTGCTTCCTTTTGATTTAGATGCTCATAACACACTGTATGAACTGAAAAGAGAAAAATCACTTATCAGATGTAAGGCAGAGAAAAAGTTTCCACTTTTTCTCCTACAATACTCATTGTCACTACACTTTTCTGTAAAGAAATTCAGTCCATGAACAACAAAACTTTAAGTATGAAAATCCAGTAAATAGTTAATTAAAACAAAGCATCTCCTTAATGATAAAAATAAAACCCAACAAATGCCTCCCCCCCCTTCCCCGCAAAAAAAAAAAAAAAAAAAGAAGCAAAAAACCCCACCCCAAAACCCAGGAAGATCTGAATCTAGTTCTCTCCTTTTCCTGTGGCCAGGACGCCAATAACCACAAGGCTGACTGAGTGTGATTTGTGTCTGTCCCCACCAGACCTCTGCCAACCCTTCCTGGGAAAATGCCTACCACGCCTTAAAATAAAAAAATTATTTTCACAGAAAAATTTTAAGTGATGCTATCAAGTGATGTAGCTTCTTGGATCTTCTTGAACCAGGCTGGTAAGAACTCCAGACAAAAGTGCACAACAACATTTTACAGAAATCTCTAAAATATGTGAAAACTTTTGAGACGATACTCAACAAGCCCCAGAACTTTTGGGCTCTAAGCCTCTCTTTTCTACACTAAGTAGAGAAGTGTAGAGAAGATAGGCACAAACTCAGATCATTACTGATTGTATTCTGGTTTAAGTTTTGTCTTGGTTTTACCCTGGAATTTTAATGTATTCCTTAAAATTCACTTACATCATCATACTGGAAATTCACGAAGCCCTGCTGAGTTGTATCCCTTCTTCTAAAGCATTCTGCAAAAATGCATTAAGAAAATAGAAACCAGGTAAGAAGAATTACAGTTAATAAAATTTTTAAAAATGTATAGTAGTTTTCTAAAATTCCCCAAGTCACATGAATGCAATTCATTCCAAGATTTAATTTCCCATTCTAAATTTTTGTATTTATCATATACAACCCTTTACATTCTGTTAATAAACACAGTTTCCGAATTTTGATAACATAACTCTTCTAGTCTCTGGAGTAAACCCTGCATTAGTTTTAAGTCCATTTTTCCACTGGAATTTAAAAAATCCTTATCTGTAGTAAGAACTGTTCCAGTTCTGCCTGCAGACTATTAAAGAAACCTATTCTGAAGTATACAAAAGTTCAACTTGAGATAAGTGAGCGATCAAATTTTATTAAATAAAAGTATATTACGGGAATGATAGTAACAAGGCTATAATCCAGCATACCAGTGAGAGCTCGGAGTTTCACACAGCAGGCAATGTAATCATCAAACGCAATCTTTCCATGAGTGCTGTATCGCTTTGTGATTGCAGATATAGCCTGCGGGCTCAGTCTAAATCCTATTTGAAAATAAAAAGTGCTATTTTGAAAACACCGGTAAATTAACGTCCAACGCATTTTTCATTGTAACTATCATGCCAGTTACTGCAGGGTGATAACTGGTACTGGGAAATGCAGTAAGTAGTGTCAGAAGCAAGAATATTTCACAAGTTACCCATATTCATCAAGGCTTTCTCCAGTTCTTGACGATCCACTGTGCCACTTCCGTCGCTGTCAAAAGTTACAAAGTGTTGCTTCCAGCCATTGACCACAGCCCAGAGTTCTTTAAACTCATTAAATCCCAGTGTGCCAGACATATCCCTCTGATTTCAAAGCTAAGAAAACCACTCCGTAACAAACAAACAAACAAAGCCATCTCTCTGTTGTTAAAAACTCTTACTTGAAGGTCAGTATTAATATCATTTTACTATTATTCATTTCTTCTGGTAGAAAACTATCTAAAGCATCCCCCAGCACAGATGGAGACAACACTACTGCCCAAATCCCAGAAAACCTCTCCCAGACAACCTCCTCTCCCCACTGAAACCTGCTAAAGCTATTTACTCTTTCTGAATTTAACTTGGTTCACACACTTCTCTTTAACCTGCTGATATATAACTGTAACCAATAAAATATGTATCTGAAAAAAAACAGATACCAAAGAAAAAATGAAGTTATAATATCAGTTCTCTCATGTTCTAGGCAGTTTGTTCAAGGTGAGCTACGAGCCCTTCCAGTTTCATTTCTGCTTTCTTTTTAAGAAAGATTAATTTCTTCTTTTTTCTTTTTAAGCAGCAAAACATTCAAACATGACAATTTTAAGTTTTAGCTTAAAAATCTCCAAGGTATACCTTACACAGTATACCTAAATCTTCCATAGGTCCTCCCACTGAATGCCTTATACCATTCCATGAAATACTCAAACCTGATTCATTCAAGGAACAAGATTTAGGGGGACTTATATTGCTTACTGAGGCTATGTAGTACAAATGTTTAAAATTAATTTGGAAGGATTGGAAAACTGTCCTATTTGAAAAGCACGAGTGATTTGCACAAGCATCTATTCTGGGCCACCAGACCTGGCTCTTCATACATTCAATAAAGAAACAGTTCCCCAGGCTTAGAGGAGTACCACTTGTAAGAGGATCAGTCACCGAGAGCCTCTTTTATTATTATATCTTGATCCTTTAAAATCAGTAAGAATGGAACTAGCTCCCCAGTCATAATGATCACAAGAGTTAACAAATAAAGCCAAACATTTCCCAAATTTCTGGCACCCTCTCACCTTTGCTTATGTAATGCAAAAATGTTTACATTTCATAGTAAAGGATACATCCAGCATTGAGATCATAAGTCTGCAAGTCTCTAAGTTGAAAGCTGTTAAAATTAGAAAAAGGAAGAATAAATTATGTTAAAAGCATACTTTTCAATGTTGTCCAAATGTAAAATTTTAAATTTATTATATATTAAAATTTT
>VXAY01012530.1:3862588-3892593 GCA_013399855.1 Oxyruncus cristatus | reverse complement strand
TCCCCCCAGGAGTCTTTCCATTTATTTAATTTGTAAAATCTTAAGGTAGTACTTCCATAATTCAACTAAGGAGAGCATGAATATTCAGCAGGTGTAATCTTATTTAAGCATTTATTATGTCCAAGGCGGGGATTTATGGCACATTCCCAGAGTACCTTAGCACTGCACCTAATTCTAGCATTGTGATCCCTTTTCAACTTGCTTTTCATGTCATATGTAACGGATTGAATTTAATTAGTCTATTTTATTACTGTCTATTTTCTAAAACCTAAAGAACCCTACTTAGGAAGTTGTTGCTATTGTATTTTCTGCTGAATTTATTTTTATTGTTTTTCCTGGCACCTCTCTGACAGAAGAAGTTTTTGGACTGATCACTGAAACTTCTCTCCAGATAGCTAAGGGAAAAATCCATGGCTTTTTATTTACACATACTCTGTGCTTGTGCTATAGATGACCTACTTAAGAAACTCTTCACTTTTTTTTTTTTTTTTCCCATAACTGTGTGAGGAGAGAAGGGGATGATGAAACAGCATGATCATTTTTCAATTGTCTGGTTTTAGGAAATCCCAGAAGAATAAATAAAAAGGTATGCAGGTGGTAGCATTCACACACTCATTCCCATAATTTAGAGAACAAAAAGGATTTTATGGTGTAGTGTAACTTTCAACATAAACACAGGCAGTTAACATTTAATCTAATGCTGTTGTCCATATGCTAAACTTGGTGACTTAAGCTTAACTAAAGCATCCGTGCTTGACCTGATGTTTGCAAGAGAGAATCCACCCATTCTAAAGAATACTCACCTGATACATGAGAATGAATTTTTTCAGGTTTTTTTGTCTTCAGTACACATCCAAAGGTTTTTAATGGAATTTGTGTACCTTTATCTCTGACCTTTTTTTGTTGTATCTCTCTCATGCTGGGATAATGATATTTGGTATTGTTTTGTCTCTCTAATGGTTCTAATACTTCTACTAACACCAAACATTTACAGCTTATTACTCTTCATGTTCTCTTTTTTAGAAAGGTAAGTTGTAATCGAGGCATATATTTCTTTATGTGTGTTCTTTGAAAATAAGTACAGCAGCATCAAATGTCAAATACCTAAACTTGAGAAGAAATGAAAAAGTTTCTTTACTCTCAGCCTCTGGGTAGAGTGATTTGGGTAGAGTGATTTAAGTAGAGTGTCAAGTTTAAACCAAGCCAAAGCTACCCAAGTACACCTGTGGTTTTATCTGAAGCTTATGTGATACTCCCTGTATGCTTCTCTCATATCCACTGCTCTGTTAAACAATCCCAGAGTTGCATATATTTGTATAGATTAAATTTTTTTCTGCTGTTTCGTAGAAGAGACAAGCTGCTTTCTCTCACTTCTCTAGTTACTGGATTATGACATCTCGTAAGTAGAAAAGTGATGTTGGTACTTTTTATTGCATTCACCTCTAAATTTTATTTGTGAAATGAATCAATTAAATTCCTGTAGTCTGTAAGTGCAAGAAATTTTTCCACATTCTTACACCATTTTTGGTGGAAAGGAGTTTTTTTCAGGATCTTCATAGTCCCTTTCATACAATAGGAAAGAAACAATATGCAGCCACTCAAGAGCAGTTGAGTAACTTCCCTTCTCTGTGCATTTGAAAATCATAAAAGCATGTTAGATCTTTCTCCTGTCCTCTTTTTCCTGCCCCCTTAGAAATTCTGAACATGGTTCATAACCCTTTCTAGTAGGCCCTCTGTGAATGGTTTTCAGCTGGTGCTTTCCAGCCTACATCTCCTTGGACTGGAAGTGTGACATGCAGTCTGAGTCTTTTTTCTTCTGCGATCACCTTCCTCAGATTCAATGGGGCTATGGCTGAAAATGCACCATCCATCAAATTGCTTCCATCTCTACCTGCCCTCATTGTGCATGAGGATTTCCAGGGTGATATAGTTTGCACATTTCCTCAGCAGTGATTTTCTGTTTGTTGAGACTTCTTATGTGTAATAGTAGGTCTGCCACTAATTCCTGAGAAAATCCCTTGAAACCAGCTTATGTGATAGTTGTTCTCTGTATGAATTTACCAGAGTAGGTTACAAAAACTGTAATCCTGCAGGTAACATCCTTGGTTGTTTTCAGAGTGTTATTAACAAATATTTATTAGCATTTGTTCCTTTGGGGGGGGTAGTGGTGGTGAAATTATGGTCAAGTTTGAGATTGTTCATGGTGACTGTTAATATTTTTAGTTTTTTACTTTATTAGTCTTTTTTTAATTTTAAAATAAAAAAGTTCTATTTGGAAATACCTCAAATTTTTCATTGTCATCACCAAGAAGTTTCAGTGTGTGGTTGAATTTCCACATATGCAGTAGGACCAGTAGGATATATGTTCCTCTATATCTATATTTGTATCTATATATTACACTTTTTCTTCTTATACCTGGGCTTCTTCTCTGCAGTAATCTGTATGTTCCATATATTGCCACCATTCTGGACACTTCAGATAAGTCGTGGAAATCATAACTTATGTTGGCTGAATACTACAGTTAAAAAAACCCCAGGCTGTATATTGAAGTGAGAGTAATCAGCTGTCAAAATAATTTGCCAAAAGTTGTGGTGAGCTCTGAAACGTTTAAATCAAGTTCGGCAGTTCTTTCAGAATATCTCTAATGCAGCCTGTTTTAATGGATTACCTGCCAGCAATAACAAATGGTAGCTAGGATAAAACTACATGTTGTCAGGAAGCTTAAACTTTACAGCAATCTGTATTACTGTTGGAAAATTTGTAGCAGGTCTGTGAACCAAAAAATATGACAACTCCTGATAATTCAGAAAGGAATTAATTTAGGCAGTGTCTGCAGCTCATGTTCTGCAGGAAGAGAGAATAGCTAATCACAAGGTTGCCTTCTGGCTTTCTAATCTGTAAAGCTCCTCGTAATTAGAGAACTATCCTTAGCTCCAGGAAACCTGCATCCAAATCCTCTCCTTGCCTCTGACTTTCTGTGTGATGTTTTATGAGTCACTGACACAGGGATCATTAAAGAAACTTGGGATACGTCTGTGGTGACAGTTAAGTGTGAATTTAAGTGTCAGCTTCTTTGTAAAAGATGGGGAAGACAGCTTTGCTGGGAAACATGGATTTGTGTTTGAAGAAAAGATGTGTATTTGGTATTGTTCCAAGTAAGCCCCTTCACCATTCTCAGACTTGTGTAACTGGACAGGAGATATCCCTCAGGCCCTGTCAAGATTGGGTATCCTAAGTTGTTGGGTTTATTTATCTCAACAATGCCCAGGCAGGCTTGGTAGTAAAAACAGACTGGAGTTTCTGTCATGTGATTTGAGGCTTGACCTTTAGACCAATCCAATTAAAGATGAGACTTGATTTTCAATCTTTGCTTATGAGATTGGAAACCAGAAGCTACAAGCAAAACAAACAAACTATAATCCTGTATGTATTTCACATAATTCCCTGCAATTTCTTCTGCACCCATCTCCTGTGATTGCCTGGGTTGGTTCTCAGGGACAGGGACACTGCATCTGTCCTGTTTCTGGGCTCCCAAAGCTAAGATTCATGTCTAGAAAAGTGGGAAGGACTACCCTTCCAGCCACCTCTTCAGGTTCTGCTCACCCTGTCCAGCTCTCACTTGTCTTCTTCATCGAGTACTGTAGGCTTTCCTTCAGTTCAAATTTTCATGCTGCCTTAATGGTTTACCTTTTCTTGGGTGAGATCCTGAAGATTTTACTTCTTTAATTATAAAATGAAGATGACAATGTCCCACTTGAAACAGAGTGGTCTATTAATCAGTCTCCGTCCTGAGTCAGGACAGTTGGAAAATGGTGTCGCTCATGATTCTTTGACCCCAAGGAAACCATTTTTCCAACTATATTCAATACTGAGACATGCAAGCCCCATGCCTGATGCACAGCTGTGTTTGCTAGTGCTGCTGCTCAACAGTGAGTGGTGTGATGTGGAGTAGCAATTGTCTTTGGAAAGGTGGTTGTAAAAGATGAGAAGCAGATTTGTACCCATTTGACTGGGGAAAGAAGCCTATGGAGGGATCCTAAAGGGTAATTTGGACTACAGGGCTGCCAAGATGAAACTCATGGTTTAACTTTTTATAAGGTGCTAAAATAATTGGTACCATACAATCAAAAATGCATGACATTTTCTGTCATGGAGCCAGTAGAAAAGAAGAAAACCAACTTTGTCTTCCTCCTTTTTCTTTCCTTCTCTCTCACTTCCTCATTCTAATAAATTTTTTACTTTTGTTCTATATATTTTTCTCCAGAATATTTCATTAAAAATACCTTCCTCCTTTGATGCCAACACTCTATTGTAGATAGTATGTCCCAAACATGCCTTTTTTGGGCCATTTTGCTTTGGTCTGGTGATGTTTAACCACTTGTGTCCTATAATGATTAGCATATTACAATAACTTACGTTTTTTAATTTTTCATTTATCTCTTTCTGAAGTTTCTAAAGAAAGTATTATAAAGACTACTCTTTACCATCTTCCATAAAACTGGGAACCAAAAAATTAATGGGTAATAAAGTAGGAAAGGGCTATGCACTGATGTTTAATAGCTTGAGACTACTGACTGTAAGTTAAGCTTTTCCTAGTTTAAATCCGAGCAAGTGTGAAGAGAAGCAAGCACAATGAAGGGCTGTATCTCAAATAGTCAGCAAATCTGGATGTGGAAGCAAAAACAAACACAGGAATAAAGGGTGCTGTGAAGACATCTAAACAAAATATTACTCCTTCTGGTTTGCAGCATTCGGAGGCATTAGCTAAGTTTTATGCAGTTCTCTGAGGTCTGTGCATGTCCTCTCAAGGTCCTGCAGTGTATTTTTCTTGTAGCACTGAGGTTTCTTATAAGAAAATATTATGTAGGGGTCCAGTCTTGTCAGAGCTAATATTTATGTCTCTTCTGCATTCGTAGATTCAAGAACATTCAATTAAGGCAATGTACAAGAATAAGAGATGTGCAGTTTTTCATGGTGATAGATAAAAAATTATATCTTGATGAATGTCAACTTCTTTGAGGGAGCAAAACTTTCATGTTAAGGTCAGGAATTAGTGATAGAAATGGAGATCCACAACAAAATGTATAATGCAGAGAAAAGAAAAGAATCTCTGTAGGAGAGAAAAGCTTCCATAGTGTGTGGAAGGAGCCATATTTAGGCTATTATGGGTAAACTGGATGCTTATTAAATACATTAATTGCAGTATGGAAGAGCAGCCGAACATAAGTCACGTAGCTACTGCAAGTGCTCATACTATTCACTAGTTCTTTATTTGGACTGCTGAATCCAACATGCTCACCAGTGTTTAAAACAAAAGATGCTCTTGTAAAATCTTGTGTCTGAGGAGGTTACGAGAGCAAAGCTACAAAGACCTGACATACGGCAAAAAAGGAGCTTTGTAGACTGGGTCATGAAGCCTCATGTCTTGGAGTGAGAGGTGACTGTTAGATAAGGCAGAGAAGCCTGACAGAAGGTCATGCTGCAGAGCAAAAATAAGTTGCAGATCTCAGGACTTGCAGTGCAGTGTGGTGGAACTAAAGGGAATTGCTCAGATCTCAGTGGTTCAGGATCCAGCAGTGTCAGCTGTGTCAGTCAGATGGTGTCAGCTCCATCCCCTGAGGCCAGCGTGTGTCTGACATCCCATTCTGTTTCAAGCAAATCTAATTAATTCACTAATAAGTGAACATTTTGGTTGAAATAGATATTCCCTGGGTATAACAAAAAGGCAAAGAAAGTGAAGTTAGCCGTATCATGAAGGATGAGAGGTTTACACACACTATGTTGTCTATCCCACTGTGCTGGGGTGCATCAGAACTTTTTTATGTAATGAAATCAAAACTTAGTTGTTATCATGGCAATATCCATGTGACCACTTATTGAAAAAGCTGTAATTTTTATTTTCCAAGTATTGACTCTGATTTAGAAGTAGATCTGATAATCAGTGCTTTATTTCTGCAGGAATTCTTAGAATGGCATTATATATATATATATGCACATAAAAGCTTTTCATGACTTCTGGGTACCATATGGAAAAGACCTTTTCTAAAATTCCTTTCATGATTCTTCTGATCTCCTTTTTGACCAGGCTTTGTCAGTACATAAAAGAAAAAAAAAGATGCTAAGAGCTCAGCCATGAGAAATGTATACCAGCTACCAACAGTTTTTGAGGCACAGGTTAAATTTTTCAAAATAGTGCCATTGAATACTTTACCTGTCATGTACAATTACTGAAGGAATTGATTTTCTCTACCATGTTCCAGAAGTAAATATGTAAATTTGTAAAGCAAATACTCCCCAGCTGCCCAAGAGTAACAGGATATGAAATCCTTCACTCTGGCTGGAAAACCAAGTGCTGATGAGGATCTGACCTATTATCTATGTAAGTCAACAAAGCACCTGCTGCTGAGTTCAGATGCAAGGGCTCTGGGTCTTTTGAGAGCTGCTGCACACACCCCATGTAAGCAAACAGCATTGCCTCCTCAGTTTGTACACAGCAGATATTGGCACTTTATCC
Source organism: Oxyruncus cristatus (assembly GCA_013399855.1). Taxonomy (NCBI): domain Eukaryota; kingdom Metazoa; phylum Chordata; class Aves; order Passeriformes; family Cotingidae; genus Oxyruncus; species Oxyruncus cristatus. The sequence goes on along the minus strand of VXAY01012530.1, from coordinate 3,886,078 downwards.
TTAGAGCAAACAGCAAATTGCAAATTATATTCAGCCACTTAGCATTTCCAGTACATCTTGGCCTGGGTTTTCACTCAGCAAAGCAATGAGATATCCATCCCCAAAGAAGTTCTCTTGTCTTTCCTGCGGGAGCGACAGTCCTGTGCGTGTTTGAGACTGTGGTTTAGATGTCAGTGAGTGTACAAGGCAGTGTTCAGTCAGGCCGCTGTTACTTTGCACTGGTTCTCAGTGGGGGTAAAGAAGAGCTGGTTGGGCCTGTGATTCTCCTTAATGCAAGGCACTCAGAAACACGCAAGAGGTGCAAGAGCCTGTTCGCTGGACAGAAAGGATTCAGAGCATAGCTTTTAAATGGGTGGGACTTGCCACGGCTGTTGCAGTTTAAACTCAAACCCATTGGCTGAGCTGTGAGAGAGGAAGGTAGGTTTTAGATCAGGTTTAGATAAGCAGAACCCCACAAAATAGATCCTTTTATAACTGATATAAAAACCCAATATGTGTCAGTGCCTGGGAACTGATGTTACTTTTAATAATGTAAATCTCAAGCAACTGTGTCACTGAGACTAGAATTTGCCCCCAAAATGGCATATCTAGAGGATATTAACTGAGGCTGCTGCTACTTATTTTCTGCTCCCTCTGTCGTTTTCTCTTTTGCCTATATACACACACAAACTCTCTCTTGTTCTGTCTTGCTTTCCTTCTCTCTTTCTGCTGCTTCCACCCCTCTCTTCTCTGGGGAGCTGTAAAGGTGTTACAGGCATCCTCACAACAGTGTTGTCATCAGGCCCTTTGAGCCATACCTGATCCCTTCTGTAGGAAATGATTCTGTAAGATTAATGGGGAAAATCATTGAAGGAAACTTGATATGTAGTACTACTCCATCATGGCACAGGTCAAGGAAAACTTCTGTAAAGACTTGTATCAATATATGCATATCAGTTTAGGACAAGTATAACATATGCACCAGTGGTGGGTGGTTAGTGAGAGTACTTGGTGCCAGAATTATTTCTAAGAAATCTGGCTCCATCACTTGCTGATATCTCAGACTCCTTTACCATTCTTTTGGGTATTAAAACCAGATTTTTTCAGGGCCAGAGGATCACATGAGAAAGGGATGTGTGTCTAGAATTAAAAAAGACTCCACTGTTGAGAAATGTTTGGAGAAGTATCACTCAGATAAGTTGGGGGTTTTTTGCCTTTTTTTTTTTTTTTAAATTTTATTTTTTTAAGCTGCTTGATAATACTTGTTTTAAAGCATAGTTATCTATACTAGTTAGCATGCTCATACTTTCATATGTATGCATATTCTTTGTATGGACAGGGAGGAGAACGACAGAAAAGTAAAAGAATAGTAGGCAATTATCTTCATATAAAACCAAGCACATTTTGCATTTTCTTTATTCTCTTATCCAAAGGAGACTGTTGGATCCTCTGTTTGCAATTTAAGAGGAGGTCACCATCCCAACGGGATCCTGTTTTTCCACAACATCCTCAGCCCACTTGGTTGACTAAGCAAAGATCTGCTTTATGTTAGCATCCAAGAAGCAAAGATCGGGGAAGGTGAGTCCAGGCAGCTGGCTGAAGGCAGGATCCCATTTTATTCTTAGTCCTGAGGCTTTCCAAAATCTTTGTGCAACTGAGCACACCAGCAGCTGCATCATAGCAAAAGAAGTTCCAGAAGTGATAACAGCTCTCAACAGTGTAAAAAAAAAAAAATCTTTATTGTCTTTAAAATACGTGTATTTTCATAGAATATTTGTAATATAACATCCACAGATTTATTTTTTTAAATACCAACAATATTATCTTGATGAGATATAACTATGATGTATAATACAACCCCCTCATACAGAAAGGATTTTCCTTCAGTTTCTTTCCTTGCAACTCACTGCTTACATAAAAGATCACAGATCATTTTTTGCCTGTACTTGAGAAACATGGGCTTGTGAGCACTTCTCACATCTCTCTGCCATTTTGATCTTTCCTCCTTCCCCTTGCCCCCGAATTTCTGGTAGAGCGATATAAGCAAGGATTGAGCAGTCCTTGACCCCTTTGAATATCATTGTACATAAAGTAAACAAATCTTACTCAACTATCTCCAAGGTATGAATATAGATCTCTTTGAATCAGATGTTAACAGAGGATAAACTAATGCTAGGAGGAAGAGATAGCATCCATGGTGCATCTGTTCTTTTGATGCTGGTGGATTCTGGGGGCTGAAGCAGGGAAATGTGTGGAAACACATGCAGGTGTGTATATGGATCTCTGTGGATGTGTGTAGGTGCACGTAGACCTGAGTTCCAAAGTGCAGGATAGGGAAGAGGAGCAGATGCTGTCTAACAGCAAAGGTTACTGTGAATCTGCCCAGCTCTGGAGGAGGTTTGGAACTACAGAGGAGGGACATGGATCACCACTTCCTTCTCACATACCCTTCTTAGAAAGAGAGGGTAAACAGACAAGGGGGAATGCACAGAGTAGAAGAGATGGCCTGCACCTTTGTGAAAGACTGCCTGGGTTGTAGAAAATCAATGACTTCATTCGATTTGTATTTTAAGCTTGTCATTGGGATAACGTTGTTTTACACAGGGCTTGGCCAAGTTTTTCGCTTTTTCTCTCCCTCCCCAGATAGAGCAGGCTCAAGACTCCATTTTTATGTGTCTTCATGATATTTTTTTGATGATACAGTTTAGTCTAATTACACAGCAGACTTGTTTATAATGTAATTTGATTGTTCCGAGTATTTGGGATTCCTCTCCCAGCCCTGTCGAATTTGTGTGAGAGGTTTGTCCACACAAGGAAATATCAGCACAAATTTGACAACCAGTACAGCACATGGCACAACGAGGGAGAGCATATAGATGTTTGGAAGATACCATTTGTATGCTGATGGGCTCAGGAACCATTTTCCACCATAAACCAGCGTGTGCGCAGTACACAAAATCAGTGTCAGATATCCCAGTTTGGACTAGGAGAAAATGAAAGGAAGAAAGAAAGAAAGAAGTGGAGGTTAAAACAGGAAATTAAAACAGAACAAATGCAATTTTAAGAACACAGTAAGATTTATGACACGTGCCAATTTGGGGACTGGTGAAATGAAACTGTTTTATATAAAAGCTCTTATTGTTTTTAATAAAGATTAATTCAAATGGACACAGTTTGTTTTTCTTCTCTGCCAATATCCATGATAATTTTTCCTGGCTCACACACATTCCCTAGTAGCTGTCATATTTGTGAAAAAGCAGAGAAAGTGCTGACATTCAGTTGAGAGATCCAAGATTTTTTATGCTCTAGTGCTATCCATCCAGAAGTACCATACTGTGCAAGTTTTTTGCCTTGATAAAACATTCATTGATAGTAATTTCCCCTTCTCTTTCCTCCCCTCCCATCCAGCTCAGCTCCTGCAGAGGCGTGGCAGCTTGCACCAAACTTCCTCCTAAAGAAGAGCTGAGATTATAGTGAGGGCAGCCTGTTTACAGGCCGTCAGTTTTTACACTCTGTAGAAATTGCAGATTCTCTTTAGATGCTTAGCACTGAGAGGATTCGAGTTACAAAGTAACTTTTCAAATCCATTTTAACCAAATTATCTTGTGACCCATGAAAATTATCCCAAAAAATGGCTAAATTATTTTGCCACTTAGTGTAATTGTGGAATTTGATGTCAAAGTCAACTTCCTGTTAGTCATGTAGGAGCTCACATCTTCCCAGCTTCCTCTTGTTTTGTCCAGTAATCCCAGCTGCACCATCAGCAGCCATCAGAGCAGCTGTGGGTTTCCACAGGTAAGATCTATGGCCGTGTAGATTTTTTTTTCAGTGTCTGATCATGTACTCATGAGAGTACACACATCACATTTGGAGATATTAATGGAGGAAAGCCATAAGTCTCTAGTATATAGTTTATAATGAAAGAAGGTTTTTCTAGAAGTCATTTTCTTACCTGTACAAATCGAAATTCTCGCCAGTTGACACTGTTGCTGACTGAAGGCAAGGAGGTTATTCCCACAAGAACAAAGAAAAAAAACCCTATAATTCCCAAAGCCAAGTAAGAGTCACTAAGCCAGGCATTAGTGGTGTCGAGTGGTTCTGTTTTGTTGTTCAGTGCCTGAAGAAAAGAAGACCAGGTATATTTTAGTGATAGCAGTTGTAGGATTGTTAAGCAGAACCCCTCCCCCCCTGCTCCTTTAAGGTAACTAGCAGATAAATGTTATACATAAACTCTCTGAAAATCATTGGAGATTTACTTTGAATGCCTGCTCAAGAAGGAGGCATTGTATTACGTGTTGTTTCTGTGTACCTGTAATTGTGATACATGTTTTACATTTCTGTATACCTACTGTTGAGGACAGATATGTGATCCTTTCTTGTTAAGTAAAATCAGAAAGTAAAAGTATCTTCCATTCTTAAAGGTATATGGAGAAATAGGGAAATGCTTCTTTAAAGTATTCTTAATATTTACATTTTCCCTGATTACTTTATTAATAGTCAACTATCTAGGAGGAAGAATGGGGCCAGAAATCCCCTCAGCTCAACATAATACCAACAAACTTTAGATATACCAATAATTAAAAGGAACACAGAAACTAGGATGATGACCCTATTGTAAGGATCATTAGGCTGTCCTCATGGATTTCTGAAGCTCAAGATAGAAGGTAGTATTTATAACAAGGCCAGAAGAAAGAAAGACGTAGGACAGGGAACAAAACTCACCTGGGAGACGATTGCTTTGCTGGTTCTCCATTTTACGAAGGCGCGCATTGGACTAACAAGAGTGAACACAGCATGCAAAGAAGCAAATGCCAAGGCTAGTAGTCCAAGTTGTTTCCTACACAGCATCCATTTGTCCAGCCAGTCTGGAAAACGGCGGTATTTGGTACCTCTGTATAACTGAATAATTGCAGCAAGTACACCAGGAAGATAAACCAAGCCAAGAAGGATGAGTGCCACTACAGGGCAGATCCGATTTGGAATGGTAAGTGCAATAAAAAATGAAAAGTTTCTGTTTTCATATATATAAGTGTAAACTATATCAAGAGCCAAACAGTAGAAGAAGAAGAATGCAGTTAGGCCAAGGGACAAAAAGACGGGAAACTTCCACATTGGAAAGAGCTGCAGAGGGTAATTTTCTATTTCCTGAGCAGCCAAAAGGGATCCCTGATCTAGTGGAGTGAGACCCAGTGCACGAACAATATCCATCACCATTTGTTTAGCTTCCATGTCATCTCCACAGACAAACACCTGCAGCCAAAAACAAACAGAAGTTTTATTTTGACAGATTTTTGTGACATTCTCTACTGCCATCCCAGTCCTGGATATGGACAATGAGCACAGCCTCCTAGGCTGCTTGTTGGCTTCCCTGCTGACCTTAATTAATATAGGCAAAAAGTAGCCTATGGGTACATTTGGCCAACCAGTCCAAGAACTTGGAATATGGTATTTTAGTTTGGGGAAGGAGACTGTTTCAAGTGGCAAAATTTTATATCTGGAAACAATGATGTGTAACATGCTTAGTATAAGTCTTTGCATAGAAGTTTGACCTTAGCCAAAACCATTTATCTGGCAGCAGAAAGCAAAGGTAGTAGTGGTTTGAGTAGCTGGGTGATTTCATGCACTGTCCCTCAAAGTGGCAGAAAACAGGGTAATAATAAATGATTTTTCTTCAAACAAGCTGTTGTGTTCCTTCCTATTCCCAGCTCTGTGCTTGCCGGTCTGTGATTAAGGAACACGTTAAAATGGTTTTCAAACACTGATGTTGTGTTAAACTTAGGTGGTAATAGATTCTTATTTAGAAAATTTTATTAATTTATTCATCTTCAAACTCACTTCTTTTGTCCATGTTCATTGGCCTACCATATACCTTGCCTACCTGGTTTTCCTTTCTTCACTTTATTCTTGTTTCATTATATTCATCCTATTTCCTTTCTGTTTAACAACCCCTATGAACAACTGATGTAACCCTCATGTCCTCCTGATTTGCTGTCTCTCTCTTTGTAGCTCTGCCTTTCTTTCCTTGCTTCTCTAGTGTCTCTAAACACTGAGTTCAGAGGCAAGCTATTGATATTCCTTGCCATGCCGTATTACAAACCCAAAGGAAATTTTAGCTCAAATTATTTTAAAATGGGGGATTATAGAGAAAATACCATTTCAACCCTGTCTGATCCCTATGTCCCACGTGTGTTTTGTGTAGCTAATAAGAAGCCATATGATGAATAACTCTATGACAAAGGAAATCCCTCTAGCTCAGACTTACCTGCCGGCTTGCATCCAACGCGCCCGACTGCAAGGCCCAGGCTGACACGGTGTTAAAGGCTTTCACAACCCTGGCGCCTGGCAGCAGCCGAGCAAGGTACTCTGCGTTGGATTCAGGATACTGGTTTAATTTTAAGTTGTTGCTTATGTCCACCACAACTTTTCCATGGAGAATTTCTGCCAGTGGTATAAGGAAGTTGTAGTGTTGCCTCTGGATTGCTATAATGATGATGGCAGCTTTCTGTGCTGCCTCTGCATGGCTCAACACCTCTGCATCCTTGGGAATCAGGTTTGTTATCTGGGTACTCCGACTTCCATACACCACGGGGTAGCCACACTGAATCATTTTATGTCCCAGAGCTCGTCCAAAATCTCCTGTTCCAAATATGCACACTGTTTCTCTTTTGTTAGGTGTCTTAGGAGCTAAGGCCATCATGTTGGAGGAATTTGTATTCATCTGTCAGAAAAAAAAAAAGTAATAGGAACAAACTAAGCAAAACATGAGTCTCTTGAATATGAAAGGCTAGTATCCACTCTGGATTTACAGCTCTCAGAAATCTGAGAGTTTTCTTGCTGCTTAATGTGATTCCTGCACACTCTTCTGACTACACACTCTCAGAAGCTTTCTGTACAGTTTTAAAAAAAATGGTCTGAATACTCACTTCTCCATCTCTCATATGGCACCCTCTTTTCCATCCACTTTATGGATTTTAACATTTGGCTAAACTGTTGCAGTTTTCCTCTCTCAAAGGGAAAACTAGAGAAAAGGACATTGGAGCACAGAGAGTAAGGGTAGCACACATTTCAGAGTAATTTCTGCTTACTTATGCTATAGCAAAGCATTTAGGATGAGTGTGTCTAATCAGATTAGAACCTGGAAGGTATTTTTCAGGATACTTGAAGAAGAGATATTATAAAATATAGCTATAAAACTATCTGTTGTCTTCAATATTTCCTTAATGCAACTAGTCAGTGCCAGTTTGTTTTATTGTTGTTCTACAATTTTCTGAAGAACGTTCCATGAAGTATTTGGATAGTGGACTTGGAATATTTCGTGTTGAACATAGATTTATATATTACTCATAATAAAATTCTCTTTGAAATTTTTATCTATCTTTATCACTGTACCTGGTAGATTCCAAGTCTTTAATGTATTATCCATGCAATAGCAGTCTGTATGTTCTGTACTTGCAGAGTGAGACCCATGATACAAATACAGAATCAAAAACGTCTGCTCCAAAGGTCTTGCAGTAGGTACACATGCTGTTTTCCCTTTGCAAAAGGTGAACTCAGACCAGAAAACCTAAGACCTTCAAGAGGAGACTCTGAGAGACCCCTCTCTTGAACTGGCCATCAATTTGGTACTTAGAGCAGCAACTTAATTTGCAGGAGCCCTGATTCTAGTCTTTCACTGCCTCACAGGTAACTGTCTTAATTAGAGCTGTGGGAATAACAGATATTCCGATTTGCAGGAAAGAAATGCATGAAATGGTTAGCTAAACACAAAACAACTGCTTTGCTCCTGCTATTTATGAACCTTTTGCATACATTCTTCTGTGAAGCACCGTTCAGAATGCTGCAATTTAAACATACTGGCATTTGAAAACACTGAGATGATGTTCCTTGTGGGAAATGACATGCTTTATGTGGGGTGGAAAAAGTCCTGTCAAAAATGGACTAGTAAAGAGAATGAAGAGAACAGCCTAAATGCTGTAAAATCAGAAGTTTTTAATGTTGTTTAACATGTTTCAAAATGGCTTTTTTGTAAGTTTTTGCTAAGTCACAGCTTCTTCTTCCCAAAATGCTTTTAGAAAACTGTTATCTCTCTTAGGAATGTGCTGGGAAAATATCTAGAAGTCTTCTTATTGGCCTTTATTAACCCTTTCCTATTGGATGTTAACCCTTACTTGTTATTGGTGGATTCTATATTGGTAAACTTTCAGGGGTTTCTATTGGTGTTTTTCTGATCCCCCTGAAGCCTATATATGACCCTTACCCACAATAAACTCTCTCTCTTGCTCGCCTCTCTCCTCTGGTCTGTGTGGGTCCTTGCTGGGCTCCCTGGGGCCAGGCGGAAGGGGGGCAGGGGGGGAGCATTCACCACCAGGTAATGAGCTGATCACTCAAACCTGTGGTGCCCCTTTTTATTCCAAACCACCACCGCAGTTCCTCACTTTCTTTTGCAATTTTCTCTAGCCAGAACAGTTTTTGCTTTTTAAAAATCTGGCATGATTTTAAATTGTTTGACCCCAAACTTGCATATGTTTGGTGAATAAAAAATCAAGCCTGAACTTCCCCCTACCCTGCCGTGACCTAGAGATAAGGGCAATAAGTCAAGGATACAAACATCTGTGGCCTATGCTGTAGGGGGTAAGCTTTGCTAGTGAGATGGACACATAAATGCTTACTCTGAGAATCATATATGAAGATTTTGGCTTGGACTACCTCTCTGTGTAGCTATGTAGCCCTCAGTTGGCATCAGTGCCTGCTCAGAACCATTTTCGCGGTGAGCTGTGGGAGTCGTGTAATTTAGACAGCTGCCAACAGAGTTGCTTTTGGTCATTAGGGGAAGGTGTGGATTCAGGCAGAAAAGGGCCTGAGTATCTGCGTGCTGGAGGATCTGTGTGGCTTGAACAGGTCCTGTTGGAGGCTTTGCAGCACAGCAAGGTGTTCACCCTGGCTCTGCTGAGCTGCAGTCCCAGCTATACATGTACATCATCAAGTAGCACACTGAAAATGAAAATAGGTCCTCATAGGTTCCCATCTGAATGTGTCTTGAATATTTGCGGACTCTGACACATGCATAAATTCGCAAAGTCCTTGGACGTATTTAAAAATCATTCTCTGAGGGCTTTATTAATGTCCCACGAGGCTCTAATATGACAAAAGCTATAAATTTCCTTTTTGGGGATGGTCTGCATTGCAAAAAATATGGAAGAGTTGCTTATGTAATATTAATAAATTGTTCAACTCAATACCTAATAAGGTTCAACTTTCCTTTCTTAATTTTTCTTATTAACAAAGTAGGCTCCTACCTAAAATCAGAAGTGAAACTTACTTGTAACACACAATCATCCAGTTGAAAACATCTGTATTTGTCCTCAAGAAATCCTTAAGTTATTGCTGAGTGAACTATGCAAAATCATTCTCCTCTTCAAAGTAAGACTGGAAAAAAAACCCCAAAAACTCAAATGGATGTTATCAGGTAAAATATTTGGTAGTTCAGTCAAGTTATGTTTTGCTTGAGCTTATAAAAGTATTTAATATAGAAATGGATCCACTAGCAAGAAATAAGTCTATGAAGTGCTTCCATTGTTCACTTATACTGAACACCTCATTTGCTAGTGAACACTGAACTCATTTTGCCAGAGAAGAGAAAAAGAAGGAGATGAAAAGAAAAAATTAATGGAAAGAACGTTTTTTTTTTCCAAAATACAATTTTTTGAAGCACTATCAGAGATGTAAAGGGAATGTGGAAGACACAGAAAACTGAAGAGAGTTAAGTTTTTCTTTATTATCTGTGGTCTAATTTAGCTTAATACAATTTTTAAAATGGGAGAGAATTTGCTTGAATAAAATAATCATAATTGACCTTTTTAATAATTACCTAATAGAGATGCCCATTTCTGTTTTGATGAGACATATTATATATTAGAAACAAACTGTTCACCAATGAACTTTTTACCAAATTAAGTATATTGTAAAGCTGATAGTAATTTAATAATGCATCTGCTACTTCTGAAAATCACATTTAAGACAAGGCAAGTTTGCTTTTAAATTCCAGGCCTTCTGGACTGTGTCTCCTTCTAACAAAGACAGAAATTAAGTTAATTTTCTCCATAGGATCCTACTTTTCCTTTCTTTCAACATGCCTTTGTGCCAGATGGCTGTTATTGAACTAAAAGAAGGTTGTGGGCTTGGCAGCGAACTTCTGGAGGTTAACTCAGGCAGTAAGTTGCAAGCATATAGAGAATGCATAGGAAAATTCTGGATTTGCTGTGTGTATTTGCAGAAAATGCAGCATCTAATGGCAACTGTGTGATTGTAAAGTCAAAGGAACGGACTCGCAGACTCGTGACAGCGACAGCTGCAGTGCAAAAGGGTAGTCATTTTGTATAGGACAAGGTATTTTATTGTCATATGTAAGTGTGAAAGATGGGAAGCAGAAGTATATCACAAGGGGCAAAAGGCTTGTTTGGTAACTGGGAGCTCAGCCCAGAGGCTGGTACAGGGCCATCAGTCAGCAGCTGGTGGCAGAGGGGCTCTGCTCCATGCCCCTGGGTTATGCTGGGCACTCTCAAAGCACCAGAGGAAACGTGCAGTAACCACTGTTTGTTCTTTTACATAAGCAGCCATAGATTAACTGAGAAAAAGCCATAAAACTTTGTATCCACATATAATATTTTTGCTTATATCCATTCCCCGACATTAGAGCACTAGTGATGCCTTTTGTTATTTAAAAGGTAATCCATGTAAGCTTCTGCAATGATTAACTGGATCCTTTCTCCTCTGCATTGTTTCTGTATTCTTGTACACTGAACGTACATTTTAAGGAAAATGGTGGCAATCTCTGAGTTTATTTGGTCAGTAATGATAAAAGGAGGTGCTGAAAGAAAAAAAGAAGCTAACTGCAACACTGTCACTTTTACCCATTGCATAAACACTTAGGGGAAGTGAATGAAGATACAATGTTTAGTTAAGCAGTTATAGGCAAATGCTTTGATTATGTAGGCAATTAAATTAAGACAGGCACATTGCTTTGCACTTGGGTAAAAGGAGGGATCCTAGCAGAAGCAACGCCACAGATGAAGTACATCGCCAAAATCAGAAAGGCAAAGATGGGATTGAGACATAAACTGGGATGGATGATGGAAAGACCAGAATGATGGTCCATGAAATGCAGATGGAAGATCAGTGGAATGATTCAAAAGTTAGAAAGACAAGATGAAAGGAGCAGGAAAGAGTAATTTTACTATTTACATTTAAAAGAGAAGCAAAACAAATAGCTCTGGTAGTGATCTCAAGGGATTATCTAGTCCATCTCCCTTCCTAAGGCAGAATGAGCTGTGTTTAAACCAAGTCTGACAGATGCTTGTCCAACCTGTTTGTAAAGCCTTCCTGTGTTGTGGATATCCTGAAGTCTTCCCGGCTTACTGCTTTCTCAGCCCTTCTATTAGGCAGATTTTCCTATTAGCAATCTGTATTGCCTCCCCCACAGTAGACACAGCTGTCAATTTATCCCTCTTCTCTTTGCAGCAGCCTTTGTTAGACATGAAAGCTGTTACTATTTCACCCTTTTCTTCTCTAGATAAAACAGTCCCAAATCTTTCCCTGCAACTTACGCTTCTGAGAGTGGCGATCTTTCTCATGGCTTTCTTCTGATCTTTCTAGGCTAAACTGCTCCAACTGTTAATTAAAAATATGTTGCTAAAACTGAATGCAGTACTCTCGCAGACATCTTACCAGATACTTGAAGGATTGCTTCACTTGCCTGACAGATCACACATAATCCTGCTGTCACATTTGTCTTATTCACAACACAGCTGATTCATAGTCAGCTTGTGATGCATTAAGGTGATGAGTGCTTTAACAAGTAGTGTGTGGCAATAGGAACCATGAGGTTGAGTGCAACAGCTGGTGCTGAGCTCATGTTTTTTGCACTATCCATGTGTCAGAGATTTCCACCGTGGACTAACCCTAGTCTAGCACTGCAGCCTGTGTGCCCACTAGCAGCTGCAGTGCATTTGGGTCCACCTAAAACATGTCTTCTGGCTGAGCTTTTGTGGAAAGGAATCTAGTTTCATATGTTCCGAGAGGTCTCTGTGTATAAAGCAAAGATTGAAAAGTGATGATCCGCTTCCACATCTCATCAGAACTGAAATACTAATGCAATGGCATATTGTTACACCCAATCCTTTAATTGGACTGCTCCCACACCACTTGTTCCATCCTTGATTTCTGCAGTGTTTTCCAACTCAGAGCTGTATTGTGCAGTCCCTGTTGAATAGCACCATATTTTTTCCAACTATAGCTTCAATTTGTCGAGATCATTTTAATTTCCAAGCCTATCCTTGAACGTGCTTGCAGCCCTTTTCAACTTTGTCAGATTGTCAGCTTTCATGAGTGTAGTGTCTATTCCAGCATCTATTCCAGACTTTTAATTAAATTCTGGATAGGACTTTTGCCAGGAGAGACCCCCTGTATATCTGCAGTAAATGCAGTCTTCTACTTGGATAATGTTTAACCGAGAGACTGAAAAATGTTTCTTTTGCTATTTCCACAAAACCTTACCTTATATAAGTTTAATCTAAACTGCATTTTCCTAGTTTGCTTTTGATTTTTTTTCCTGACATATAACATACTAAAAACTTTGCTCATGCCAAGTTGTATTCCCAAGACCTGTTATCCTTTTATAAGAAGAAATGAGGTTTGTTTGGAATGATTTGTTTTTGATGAATCCTTATGCCTATAACCTGTTTCTTTCTTATGTTCTATTTGCTTCCTCTATGTGTTTGAGAATTGTATTTAAATTGATTGGACCATAATTCTGCACCTTCTCTTTCTTGGTATATTTAAAGATAGCTGATATTCTTGCCTTTTCAGTCTTTTAAAACTTTACCTCTTCCACACAATCCTTAAAGGTAGTTGTTTACAACTGTGGAAATGCTTCAGTTTTCTCCTGAACAGTCTGAGGTGAATTCCATCAGCCTCGCTGATCTCAGGTCATTTAACTCACCTAAGCAAGGCCTAATCTCTTTCTTCTGTTATTTAACAAGAATTTCCACCTCTTTGCTACTAATGTAAACCCTTTTATGCTTGACCCTGCTAGTGAACAAAGAGCAAAATAGGCATTACGAAGTTGGCTTTCTTGGAGTTGTTAGTCAATAGCTTTCTCTCAGTTGAGTGGTGGATCGATTCTCTCCTTGATTTTTCTTCAGGTTTGTATAGGAAATTCTTGTTATTCTGTATACACCTTACTAATTATATTTCTTTTTGTGTTGTGGCTTTCAAATCTTATCAATATATCAGCACAATTTTGTGCAAGTCCATAGATTTTGGTTTATTTATGCTATTAGATTTTGAAGTTTTGGCAGAACTGACAGCTCCAGCTGCATGGCTGTCTTACTTCAGCCCTTGCTCTGTGTTGCAATCTTTATGTCTCTACTTTTAACAGTCTCTGTAAGCAGCTGCCAAATCTCCTGACCTCATTTTCTCCTCAAATTATACTTCTCATGGAACATCACCTTCCCACCTTCAGAGTCTAGTATACTCTGCTTATTATTCTGCTAGGTGGACAAATCCATTTTTGAGCACTTGATGTTGCCTGGTGGCCTGTGCTGGCTCCCATCTGTGACAGAACCTCCGTATTTTTCCCTCTATCATTTTCCAAAATCTTCTACTGGGATTATATTCTTTTATCTTTCAACTCAGGGCAAAAGTTTAGAAGACAAAGCAGGATATAATGACTGTGAGAAGGGAAACGGCCAAAGTATTGCCAGGAATTTGATCAGCTGCCATGTAAAAGAAAGGTTTATAAGGAGGTTATGGTGTTGTCTACTGCAAGAACTAGTCCCAAGATTTAGAATGCTGATCTGTTTGTCTTTTTTTTTTCCTTTTTAAATTCATTGTAAAAATCATAATCCCAAAGGAAGACATAAGGATTATAAGCAGAACAAATATTATGGGAGCATAACTTTAAAAAATGAAATGTCAAAGGCCCTCTTTCTATGTAAACAAAATGCTTTTACTGCTATTTCCTTGTAAATAACAGCAAGGATTCTGTTACACTATGCAAATAATAAATAGTGAGAATGGCCTCTCTGGAGTAGCTTGCTATTGCTCTAGTAAAGAATTTTGGAGGCAAATAAAGGTTTTGCCATAATTCATCTTGCTCATTATATAGAACTCTTGGGGTAGATTCAGCTGTGTGAATTCATATATAGTTATCCAGAAGCCATGCCACGATATTGACTGCATGTTCCAGCAATTCTGTGTAGCAGAATATGGGTATGAAGTCTGTTTTCTGGGTTCAACTTCTAGAAAAACCTCCAGATTTCAAAAGAGTTATTTTTCTATAATGATGGAGAGACACTTGGATTGACTTTGGAGCTTATTAAATTTAGTCCATTGCACAGCTGAATTCTAGTAGTATCTTGCTGCATGAAGAAATTAGTTCTTCCCTCAGGTTTGCTGATCTTTGGTGATTAACTCTGCTGGTACAACAGTGAAACAGGGACATCTGGAATAAACAGTTTTGGTTCAGACTATACCCTTATATTATACTGCTGACATGACTTCTTAGATCTGACTGTAACTCCATTGCTCCTTCAACACAATGGATTTAGCCATTTCTGAATTTTTTTTTTTTTTTGTCTTCTGTATGTCTTGTCACTACAGCAAGGATCAGCTGAACTTTCTCACACAGCATCCATATATATTAGCCCTCAAGCCTCTGCTGGAGGTTTCTTTCAGTCAAAGCTCTGTATCTCTTTGGTCAGGAAAGCATGCAGTTCCTCACATGGATTCAAGAACTTGCTTAAATCTTTTGAAACACACAGACAGGGCTGAGCACATGTCAACTCATTTCACCAACAGAGGTTTAGAGCATGTCTCTTACAAAACACTTTTAAAACAGATTCTCACCACCCCTACAGAGAGAAAGCCCTTCATGCTGTTGGACTTAACATGATTACTCATCCTGAACTTACCGGGCAACCGTGAGCTGATCTTGAGTTGACATTTAAGGCTGAACTGGTGAAAATAAACTCTTGCCCCAAATCCTGCAGAGCTTCCTCATACCTCTTTGAACAGACCAAGCAGGTTTAATCAGGTTTGCTCCCCTGATGCCTCTGTGCACACCTAATCCCTCCCTACCTGATAAACATACATCCTTCTCAATCTTGGCTGGGCTGCACTGCTGGTGACTGTGGTTCTTTGACACCAGCCTATAGGCATGTACATAAACTGGTGGAAATAAAGAACAGCGCCTATGACTGAGAGTGACAAAGGCAGTGGAAACGGCCAGGGTCTGTATTGTGTATATATGTATGTATGTATGTATGTATTTATTTATTTATATCAAGCCTCTTTTTTTCATAGAATCATAGAATCATAGAATCAGACGGGTTGGAAAGGACCTCGGAGATCATCAAGTCCAACCCTTGATCCAACCCCACTGTGGTTACTAGACTATGGCATTAAGTGCCACGTCCAGCCTCGTCTTGAAAACCTCCAGGGATGGAGAATCCACCACTTCCCTGGGCAGCCCATTCCAATGGCTGATTACTCTCTCTGTAAAGAATTTCTTTCTGATATCTAACCTAAACCTCCCCTGGCACAGCTTAAGGCCATGCCCTCTTGTCTTACTGCTGGTTGCCTGGGAGAAGAGACCAACCCCCACCTGGCTACAACCTCCTTTCAGATAGTTGTAGAGAGCGATGAGGTCTCCCCTGAGCCTTCTCTTCTCCAGGCTAAACAACCCCAGCTCCTTCAGCCTCTCCTCATAGGACTTGTGTTCAAGTCCCTTCACCAGCCTCGTTGCTCTCCTCTGCACCTGCTCCAGCACCTCAATATCCTTCCTGAACTGAGGGGCCCAGAACTGGACACAGCACTCCAGGTGTGGCCTCACCAGCCCTGAGTACAGGGGCAGAATCACTTCCCTGTTCCTGCTGGCCACACTGTTCCTGATCCAGGCCAGGATGCCATTGGCCTTCTTGGCCACCTGGGCACACTGCTGGCTCATGTTCAGCTTCCTGTCAATCAGCACCCCCAGATCCCTTTCTGCCTGGCTGCTCTCCAGCCACTCTGTGCCCAGCCTGTAGCGCTGCAGGGGGTTGTTGTGGCCAAAGTGCAGGACCCGGCACTTGGCCTTGTTGAACCTCATCCCATTGGAATCAGCCCAACTCTCCAGCTTGTCCAGGTCCCTCTGCAGAGCCCTCCTGCCTTCCAGCAGATCAACACTCCCCCCCAGCTTGGTGTCATCTGCAAATTTACTAATGGTGCACTCTATCCCCTCATCCAGATCATCACTAAAGATATTAAACAGAACTGGGCCCAACACTGATCCCTGGGGGACACCACTGGTGACCGGCCACCAACTGGATGCAGCCCCGTTCACCACCACTCTCTGGGCCTGGCCCTCCAGCCAGTTCCTAACCCAGCACAGAGTGCCCCTGTCCAAGCCGTGGGCTGCAGCTTTTTCAGGAGAATGCTGTGGGAGACGGTGTCGAAGGCTTTGCTAAAGTCCAGATAGACACATCCACAGCCTTCCCCTCATCCACCAGGCAGGTCATCTGATCATAAAAGGAGATCAGGTTGGACAGACAGGACCTGCCCTTCCTAAACCCGTGCTGGCTGGGTCTGATCCCTTGTCCATCCTGTAGGTTTCATTACTTCCTTTGAATTCTATATGCCTTTGGATGGGCATGGTGAACTCGAACCACACGAGTAAGTGAGTACATGTTTTTGTTTGGATTTATAGTCTTTTCACTGATGATTTTTAATTTCCCACGCTGTTGAGTTCTCCAAAGTTAAACAGTTTCTTTCAGGAATAGAGTTAATTCGTATTATTGTTTTAAATTGTTTTTGCATGTACTGGCAAGTAGAAGTCATCCACAACTGCTGTTTTGTTTTTCCAAATGAGACTTCTGCTTTGTCTTGTAATCTATGATCGAAAGGTGTATATTAGACAAAAATACCCTAATACACTAAAATTACATATAGTAGCCCATTAAAATATATATTTTATAGTGGAAAAAGAGAGAGATTAATAGTTCATTTCTTACATATGTAGTACTGCAGCTTTGGAATACTTTATGAAGTATTTCACACATGCATAATATACAGTAATTCTAGTGTAACTTGGAAAACAGGTGAAATGCAATTTAAATGTTCTTCTCAGAAAGACATGTGCACTACTTGGAGGCAATCTCATTTACTTAAAATTTCATTTTACTATTCCCACAAAAGAGAAAGAATGCACTCTATAACAAATACTGTTTCTCATAAGTTGACAGCTGTGGAACCAAATCTGCTCTAAATTTTAAATTGCATTTTCTGTTCCTTGATACACCTAAAACTGAAAGGCATGTGGCTAAACTACTCTCCCATGATTAATCCAGTGCTTAAACACATAAAGAAAACAGCAGAATAGCTCTAAACAAATGTATTACAACAAATTATTCATGAAATTTCTTTCAAGCAAATGAATATCTGCTGCTCTTCTCAGCAGAAAATCCTGGGCTCCAAGTTTTGACAAAGCTGATAAAAAATAATTGTTTGAGACAATAAATCCTCCTATGGAGGACATTGCATTTACCACATCTTCACTTTTTATCAGGAGTACACTAAAGCTGCCTGGAGGCTCTTCAAACAGATGAAGTATCGTCCTAAATAGATGTGCTTAATGTTGTCTAAATCATAGCAAAGTACTGTGAGGGCTGGAAATCTCACCACCTCCAGCTGCTCCCATAAACGTGTAAGACCCGGCTATAACTTGAGTAATTTCCTCAGTCTCTTCAGGGCTGCTGTACTGTTCTGAGGTGTGTAGGTGTTAAGCTTTAATCCAGCCTAGTCAACTGCAGGAGGAATGAAAATATTTCTTAAAACAGCTGAAGGTGAGCAAATGTGAGAAGGAGAGACAGACCTGCCTACAGTGCAGAGCTCACTGGGTTTATCCCAGTTGGCCCAGGAGATGTGGTGAGACCTTGAAAGACGTGTTTGCAGATACACCATGCATGAAGAAGCACCCCTTGCTCTCCAGCCGAGTACTCCCCTCACTGTGAAGCTGTTCTTTCGAGCATCTGCCATTTACAGACATTAACAAATAGCTCTATCTCAGAGAAAAATAACACTAGAAATAATGAAGCCTGACTTCCTAGGGTTTTGTGTTTCTTGGCTGATTACAAGCGCTGTTTGAGACTGTTTCGAATCACAGGAGATGACTCCTAGAACACTTCTTCTAGTGGATTTTAGGTATTTCAAATGTATATAGTCACAGTCTTTAATTTTTCAGAACTTTTCTGTGGGGTCTTCAGCTGCCCTTTTTCATGCAACATATGGAAAAGAGAGCACTCTGCCCTCCTGGTATATTTAAAATCATCACTAAAAAGTTATTGAGAAAAACACAAACATAAGGCACTCACATACCTCTGCATGAGCAGAGAAATATCACTTCCTGCAGAAATGAAGATAAAATAATAGACACCCTAAAAAATTTGTAATGTACATGCACCCAAATGCATATCTGTATCACCAAAAGAGAAGGAAGCAATTGAGAAATGCCTTTCAACTGTGACCCTCTGTTACTGTGGTCAGGAGTCATGGAGAAAGAGTCAGGGGATGTTATTTAGGAAACTTTTACTGACAGGCCATCAGTAGCATACACTGAGACTGAAATTAGCTGGCATTACACCAGCAACCAGCTAAAACCAGACCTTCAGAACACTAAAAATGTAAGAGTTCATGCCACCTATTTATTATGAGCTCTCGGAGTGCGTGACAAGCCTGACTCTCTTTCTGTTTACATTAATGAATTATTGGTTTTCAGTTAGCTTGTGTTTGGATGGGGTTGCACAAATGAGAAAAAAAAAGGAAGCCCAGTTGCTTCATAACACCTGTGATTAAAACAGAGGCAAGGTGGCTGCTGTGGTTCAGTGACAGTGTTCTTGGCTGTCTTATGCCCTCAGAAATCCGAGGAGTGAGAGTATGATGAAAGATTTAAGGAAACAGAGCATGAATATGAAGTTTTCATGCCAAAACAAATTATTGTGTATTCACAATATGCCTGGAATGGGGCCAATCAGATTTAACAGCAAGTTCATTAACCTGTGTTCTTACTTACACTAGCTTATATACTAAAATGCATTTAAAGACATATGATTGAATGACATTCCAAGACAGTAGATAACTTTATCAGCTCCTTTACTCACTTAATGTGAAGTATATTAATGTGTTTACTTGCTCCTTTTGGTTTCCTTTATCTAGACTGGAACATTTTCCCCTCCCACTTGAGTCAAGTGACATCTGCAGAGACATGCCTGCCTTCAGGGCAAAATGAACACTGATATTTTCAGAAGAAATTATGTTCCTCACAAAAAAACCAAAAACCAAAATCCAAAACAAAACCAAACCCCCCAAAAAACAACCCCCAAAAGAACCCCAACGACACAAAGAACCTCCCCATAGTTTTAAATGGTGTTGCATTTTTCAGCAAGGTAGAATTCTTATCAGGCAATCTTTTAAAAACTAATTCTTTCTCAGGATTTAAGAAGTTCTCCTTACTGAGCCAATGATTTCAAGATGCTTCAAGCAATAACCTTAAGCTACAGGCTTTGAAAATTAATTGCTGAGAAGCCTGAATTTAGAAACATGCTTTTAAAATAGAAAAAAACCCCAAAATAAAACAGTAATGGGATTAGTAAAAAATTACAGAGCTTTTCAGGGCAGCATGAAAGATCTACTTTTGTTTTTTTATTCTGATCAAAGCTCCCTGTGAGTTCAGCCCAAGTTTTGCAGATGCCTGAGCTGCTGCTGCTGCTGATTTCCTCACCTGGCAAGCAGAGATGGATGTGCACAGCAGTGGAACATTACCTTGGCTCCCAGCCACGATGGTGGTGTTATAAATGACACCTGTCTGCCATGGTACTGCCTGTGAGGCACTGCTCTTGGGGCACAAGGTTGCCACTGAATTGCTTGCAGTACAACCCAGGGCAGCCAGTGTTATCCTGTGCCATGGCCCACTGCACAGGGGCACAGGAAACCTTACACAAGATCTCTTACAAATCCCTGCTGCCTACCCACTCTTACGCAGAGGGTGCCGTCTTCAGAGGGAAATCTCCCTGGTTTCTGTCTCCCACTTTCTCCTGGGTCTCAGTCAAAGTCACTGCCTCTCTCTTGTTCCTTTTCCAGTGAAATGTGGGGTCAAGGCAGAAGTCACTCTCTTGGTTCTGCACATCGAAACTATGCAATAAGCAAGAAAGGAGTGAAGGAAAAGGTGATATTTGGGACATGATGTGGAGCAGAGGCAAATGAAAAGCTTGTGTGTTCTTACTAAACTTTCTAAAGAGCAAAGAAGAGGGTGCCAGGAGGTACAAAACAGTGTCATGCTGCTTTTGTAATTGCCTAATTGGACAAAATAATTCCCTCCTGCAGGGTGACCCTCTCTTGCATTTCTAGCAAGGAAATGCAACACAAAATGACGAACTGAGTTTTCTGAATAAACCCATTGTCTTTTATTTGATTACAATTTTATGCTATTACTATTATTGCATAATTATCCACTTCTTGTGAGTACTCATGCTCTTTTTACACACTTCCTCCTCTCACAGTCATCATAGCATGGGACCACCCAGAGCAATCCTTTGTCAAACATTCCTGTGCTCTAATGATGCCAGAAAGTGTTTTACTCTTTGGCAATCAACCTCTCCACTACATTCTTAGCTCTTAAGGCTTGTTTATTTAGGTGCCTCCAGAAAATTGCTCACATAGTGGTATCACTACAGGATTGGTGACAGGCAGCAGTAAAACACTTTGATCCCAATCATCAGGTGCTCAGGTGTAACTCCTCAGGTATAACTTGTCTGAATTGGATGGCTGAGCCATTTCGCTATTGATCAAGCAGTTTGTAGCAGGTTATTGTAGTTAAACACCTTTGAACAGCCAAGTTATATGAAGCTCTGGTGCAGTTCAGGTTGTAGGATTCAAATGAAATTTAATAATATTCTTATTTTTTGGGGATATTGTGCTGTTTATGAAAGTGTTTTTTCTGCACATTCTGATTTGTTCTGGCAGGGCTGTTCCACTTGAGAAAAGTACGTGGAGGGAAACCATCCAGAACTAAGAACCTGTCCTCACTCCTGATTTAATCTTAACTTCGTGTTTCCCTAAGCAAGTCATGGGTACTGCATCTCCCAGCGCAAGGTTAGACCCAGCCTTTCTCCTGACCCAGGGTGATCTGTGTTGCTCTGCCAGCGCAACACGCAAGGCAGCTCAGCCAAGCGTCAGAAGAGCAGTCCCAAGCTGGGTGGCCTGAACCTGTGTCTCAGTATAGTGCCACCACCAAAGTTAGAGCATTTTTCCTGTAAGCCCACCAGAGATCACCTCAGCAATTTAGTAAAGTTAAAAAAAAAAAAAAAGGCATCTTTGCACCTGTGCATCCAGGGCTGTGTTCAGTAGTCATTACGAAACTGGGAAGCAGCTCTGTCAGTCCTGTAATTAAAGTCTTTGCTGGCAGCTATTCCTACTCCTCCTCTATCCAAGAAGCACTAATATAATCAGTGCTTACCTGAGCTGCCACCCACTGCCCACCACGTCCCGAGCACCCTGCCCAAGCTGCTGCAGCAGGTAGGAGAGCTGTCATCAGCAGCCCAGGAAGGGCTCACATGGACATTTGAGAGTACAGCCCTGCCTGCAACACCAAGTAAGTGAATTGACTGACTCTTTCATTGTCAGTGCTCTCACTAAAGGGAGTATATGTTGGAGAAATCTTGAAAAAGAAGAGACTAGGTGGTTCTAAACAGTGATGTCAAAAGAGGAAAAAACACCCCAGGTTTTTGCTTTAAAGCATGCAGTGACAAAAGGACTCCCCACATTTGAACTGCAATAAGCATGTAAATGTGACATTTAAATATGTGTACCTACCTTTTCTTCACCAAAAAAAAAAAAAAGAAAAAAGCTTTCAAACACCGAAGTCAATATACATTAAAATCTAAATAGAATAAAAATGAAGTCAAAATGCCAACATCTCTAAAATGTGGCACAGAAAATAAAATGTTGAAAAAGTTGCAGTTCCACTCTGCTAGCACAGCAATTAACATCAGAATGGGAGAAATGGTTGGCTCAAATCTTGAACTTTCCAAATAAACAGGTTTTAATAAAAATAGATGGGGAAGCAGTAAAAGAGGCTTTAAAATATGTAGATTTCAATTACCCTCCCTGAAAGCCTCAGTTGCTGTCTGTGTTTTTGAGGGACTGGGTTTATATGGAGGAACCTGAGCACCCAACACCCACACTGATGGGGTTTTTACTTTGGACTAACTCTGGTCTGGTCCTGTGAGCTTAATTGCAATTAGCTGTGAGATTGTTTTGTTTCACCCATGAGCAGCCAAGACTGCATGTCCCCAGTTGCTCTGTGATGTGAAACTTAGCAGAATATGTGGTGAAGGGCAGCAGAATCACTCTGAAGTGAGCTTCTGCTCAGAAATAAAACACTAATGTAGGTTACACACTTTATTAATAATTTCTCAACACAATGTAGACCCCTTATCTGGTCCTCATTTCTGCCTGTAACTAAAAGAAGTAAATTAAAAACGTGTTATCTGCCTAAAAATGTACAAATATGAAAAGTACTCAATATATTTGTGTAAGAAAATTCCAATATGGAGGAAGAAAGTACAGGGATGCTTGATTTCTCAATGACTGTTGCAATATTTTGGTATGTAGTTACAGTGCTACTTCATGCTAGTCTAAATCATTGCTATTAACAAATCTAGGAAGTTCAGAAAGGCCACATCTAAAAAAGAATTTGCATCTTCCTCTAATTGCATTATTTTATGAAATCTCAGCAGACTTGAAAAAATTGGTCTTTTGTCTGAGTGACAGTTTGTGTTGCAGATTTAGAGGGGATATGAAATTTTCCTATATCAAAGTTGAAGAACAGTTCTGACATCTGCAAGTGTTCTCTGAATTAATAATGTGGAGCTGATATAAGATAATATTTAAGAAAAATCCATTTCTTTCTGCAGCATTGAAACCCCTTACTTATGAAATATTAAACAGGATTAAAATTGGTATGCTGCTTGAATGGTAAGAGAAAACTTGAAATCCACATATGAATCCACAAGTGAAAAGAATCATTAGTTCCAACTTTTATTAGTTCTAACTTATAATTTTGGGTAAATCAACACCCTGTGCTTGCTAGTGAAATTCAAACCAGTATTTTGGCTCTGGCTTAGGAAAGGAAATCCACTTTCTAGATCCATCATTTAAAGCCCACTGACCAACCCTTATTTGCAGAAGCTTTCTTGACTTCTTTAACTATAGCAAACACCTCTGGAAGATTAAATGAACTTGTTATCTGGTATGTAAGCTCTCTGAATACTAATTGACAAATCTGAAGCTCTGGTTTGTCCAAAATTTACAGGTAAAAATACTTTCCTGTGTCTCAGTGCTCCCATACATCAGCTCTTAGTTGCAAATAGAGTGTATAATGTCAATAAAATACCAGCAGACATGGCCTAGATCTGTGGTGAT
>VXAY01012530.1:3811966-3862539 GCA_013399855.1 Oxyruncus cristatus | reverse complement strand
TTTTTTTTTTTTTTTGTCTACTAGAGAGAAACACTGGGGTAAAATTTCATCAGGAGACTTAAAAATTTAAGTTCAAGCCCACCTACGCTTCCCAGGTCAACAGTTTAGCCATTTTGTTCCCCATTCCCACCTGCAAAAATGAGAGAAACTGTGTCTCATCTATGTAAAACTCACCTGTGCGCTCAACCTGATGCAGTCCCCCTAAGCAAGCCAGTGCTTCCCGAGCTGGTGAGATGCTGTATGTGCTGGACCAAGAGAGACCTCAGGAGCTGCAGAGCAGAGTGCAGAAGCCCTGACAGCCCGTCTGGTGTTTATCTAGTGGAAGCCAGGGTGAGTGCACGGGGGAGAAACAGATGAGGGGATGTCGCAAGCCTTTACTGTCTGTGCAAGTTGAAAGAACTTCCCGTCAAAGACCCAGGGAAAGTCCCAGACCGTGTGTTTACAGCTGAGGTGAAGCTGTGGTTGCTGTTGCCATGCTGGCACTGACTTGCCCCTTGGCTACCGGCCAGACGTAAGGTTTGGCTGTCTTTCCCTACTCTTGGAAGACTAACCCGAGAATTGTGGAAGCCAAATGTTGTAGAAGCACAACAGCAAATGCTTGCCTGGAAGGAGAGCTGCTTTTTTTGTGCCACGGCACTCCTGTGCCATTTTACCTGTGAGTAGGGACAGTAAGAATGTCACATTGGAATGAATGGAATTTGACATGGGGATGTTTCAAAGTACCTGATCTCTGAGATTCTCTAGATATTCTTGGCAGCTACAGCTATCCCCTGGATGCAGAGTTTGCAATGGATATGTCTTGAGAAATGAGTCTTTAAGCTGCTGTGAGGATGCAAATTTTTTGATCTTACGTATCTGTTTAGAATGGGACATAACTCCAAACAAATGACTGTAGCATCAAGAGATCGTTGGACTGGATCATAGTCTAGGTAAGAGAAAGGGTCTAATACAGTCCCACTAGCACTGATATTTTATGAGTTTGAAAAATGAATTGAAAGGGATTTAAATAATATAGTACTCTAGACTTGCAATCAATGTCTGCCATTAAAGAGGAAAAGAAATAAAAGCAAAATGTTGTTACACAATCTTGCCTTTGGGACACTTACTGGAAACTAATTAGGAAAACCCACTAGGAAGGAAAAGTCATAGAAAACATAAAACATAGAGGTAATTTCTAAAAACAAAAAGGAAGGACAAGAAGAAGTTTCTTTCAGAACAATTTGTGACTAAACTAGGACTGAAGAAAGTGTATTTGAGAACTTGAGTCCTAAAGAAGGGATCGGGTCATGTTTGAGACTTAGGAGAGGAACACTCTGTGTCACTTGTACAGGATATGCTCATTGCTCTGGAATGACTGGAAGAATAGACAGAATACTTCTTGCAGTTATAGAAAAGTTGACTGAAACTCCTTTTTTTTCCGTTCATAGTCCTGAAGAAACAAAACAGGTCTGTTACACTACCAAGGGGAGATATGGTCAGTGACAAATACTTCTGTCCCTCATACATCATGGGGCTCTGGCAAGTGTTCATATTAGCAAAAATAAAAGGGTTTTTTAAATTTTTTTTTTAACTTTCTGAAACCTTTGTGAGCTGCACTGTTTTCTCAGATGTCTAGTTAGGCTGCATTTGGTACCCAAGGAAAATGTGATAAATTTTTCATGCCTTTCAAGTTAGCAAGATTTATACAGATGACATTTAGATTTGATGAAAAATACTGGCTCAGAGCAGCCATGGAAAGAAAGTGTCCTTCTGGGCTGAAGCCGGAAAAACAACACTGTAAATACTATGTAACACAAATAATAACATATGTGTTAAAAAAATTGGCACAAACCCAAGTAAATCACCAGAAAATATTCAGCAATGTGTATTCTCCAACAGTATTTGGCTGTTGAATTGTAAAGAGAAATATGTACCTAATGTAGCTTCTGAAGAGTGCTGTCATAATCATCTCACATGTAATTATTGAAAAAAAATGAGAAACACAAGGAATTAAGTAGACATTTCAGACCTTGAAGTAAATCATCCATGGAGGATTTCAGGACATATGTTGATGTAGTCCTTTCAAGCAGTGTGGAAAATAATAATAAAAAAAGATTGTAGTAGTTTATGAGTTAACAAAAACTTAGGTATACTCACAGGGGAAAAAAAAGAAGATTTAATCTCAGTCATGGAAATAAACAAAACCATACATTTTTATTTACTGAAGGCCAGTGCTATTTGAAACTGATTGTAAATCATAAAGAATTACCAAACAGAGCCTGGCCAATGGTTATTTTTCATTATTTTTCAGTTATGGAGTGTGACTTGCAGCTTCAATATATCCTTGAAATTGTAAGCTGGATTTCTACAGAATCTGACCATGGAACCAAGTCCAGAGAGATATTTGTTCATCATTCTTATTACAACAATGGTTACTGAGGCTGAGATGCTTCAGAAAAAAATTTATATCATAAATGCAAGATTAAATTTAGCCTGGAAACATGAGAGTGGTGAACTTGAAAGCATTACTGGGGAAGATCTTCCAGAGCATATGTGCCAATAATTTCAAGATTCAAATGGGCAAGGAAAAGGCCAAGGACCTCTTATACATGAGTCTCAGCTAAGCAACTGTGTTTAGAAGGAGAATAAGGTATATCCCATGTAATGTGGCCTTGATGATCACAGAGTCATAGAATCAACCGGGTTGGAAAAGACCACTGAGATCATTGAGTCCAAACCTTGATCCAACACCACTGTGGTTACTAGACCATGCCGTTAGGTCATCCACATCCAGTCTCATCTTAAAAACCTCCAGGGACAGTGAGTCTACCACCTCCCTGGGCAGCCCATTCCAATGTCTGATTACTCTCTCCGTAAAAAATTTCTTCCTCGTATCCAACCTAAACCTCCCCTGGCAGAGCTTAAGACTGTACCCTCTTGTCCTACTGCTGGTTGCCTGGGAGAAGAGACCACCTGGCTACAATCTCTTTTCAGGGAGTTGTAGAGAGTGATGAGGTCTCCCCTGAGCCTCCTCTTCTCCAGGCTAAACAACCCCAGCTCCCTCAGCCTCTCCTCATAGGACTTGTGCTCAAGTCCCTTCACCAGCCTCGTTGCTCTTCTCTGGACCTGCTCCAGCACCTCAATATCCCTCTGGACTGAGGGGCCCAGAACTGGACACAGCACTCCAGGTGTGGCCTCACCAGCGCTGAGTACAGGGGAAGAATCTCTGCCCTGGACCTGTTGGCCACACTGTTCCTGATCCAGGCCAGGATACCATTGGCCTTCTTGGCCACCTGGACACACTGCTGGCTCATGTTCAGCTTCCTGTCAATCCAAACTCCCAGGTCCCTTTCTGCCTGGCTGCTCTCCAGCCACTCTGTGCCCAGCCTGTAGCGCTGCAGGGGGTTGTTGTGGCCAAAGTGCAGGACCCGGCACTTGGCCCTGGGATGGCTGTATCTGGTCAAAGTGTTTACAGAAAAACAGGAACAACCCTGGATCATGAGAGGATGTGATTATTAATCTGAAGTGTTTGTGGTCCAAAGCATTATTCTTCTTTTCCTGAGATAGTCTTACTATTTATTCTATTGGCCCCTGACAAGAAGACTCCAGAAAACTATAGTGTGTGTCAAGGTTTTGTCCATTCCCTCCTGCTCAGTCCAAAAAGCATGGAAAATAGAATTAAAATACCATGCAGAAGTACAGAGACAGGTGAATTATCCATGCAGATAGATGTCATGTGGGGTTCTGGGAGCTGCTGGTGCTTCACAGGCTGTGCAATGCTGTGGCAGGAACACCAGTCCCAGCACAGAATGAACCCTGGGCCTGGGAACATCGGGATGCTTCTGGCAGGGTTTCACAGGTGAAGACCTGGAGGGTCCTTCTGGCCCTGGAGGAGGAAGGATAGGGCTGCTGGTCTGCACACACAGCTGGTTCAGACCTCTCTCCTCCAGGCCCTGGAGGCACTCTCCCTGGAGCAGGCAGTCTGATGTGGGGAGTGCCGATGTGCTCTTTCCTCCATCAGCACCAAAGGCTTTGCTGTGACCACCCTCTACTGATCCCTGCAGTAATCTGCCTTTGGGAGACTTTTCTGGGCTGCTGGTCTTCTCCCAGGACCTTGTCCAGACCTGGAATTGGAAGCAACCAGGTCCCCTGAAGCCGCAAAGAGACGGGAGCTCCTTGGCACACCTCCTGCACAGCCTCCACCTGCATGTGCAGGTGACAGCTCCTTGCAGTCCCTCCTCTGACTCCCCCAGTACTTCTCACAGCTTCTGAATCCTCTCCTTCCCTCACCTCTCAATTTTTGCCTCACCCATTTAAAGGTCCAGTAAATCACAGGACCTGCTTGCTGATGTTTTCTTTGCTCTGACCGCTCTGTCCATCACTGCCACTAGAAAGCTAAAGCACAAGAGTGGGGATGCTGAAACCATGGGGCTTACCTACCACTCCTAGATGGCCAACAACCCTGACAACCCCCAGCAGCCTGCTGTGAGCTGTGTGCTCTTCTTTGGTTCCATATCTGGGGTCCTTGACATACATTTTTGAGCTCTTAACTCTCACACTTCACCCTTCCTATTTTTGTTTATTTCATTTGTTTTCTCATATCATTACTTGCCTGTGCTCCTTTTTTTTTAGGGAAAAAAAAGAGCAATGATGTTACAAAGCTGCATGTTGTTTGTAGGAGGTTGTTTCCCTGGGCTCATAGTTACTGTGGAATAAGAGATGACAACCTTCTAAAAAAACCCAGAAGGAAAAGAGAAGAAGAGGCACAAAGCCTGTCACTTTGTGCTGCAAAATCTCCATCAGACAGCAAACTCACACTGAAACCTGGGAGACCCAGGACACACAGCTAGGCTGTCTGCTCATGAGAGAAGCAGTCCTCGTGCCCTAGGGGAGCCAGTACACCCACAGGAACACCACAGGGCACCTCAAAGGCTGATGGAAATTTGCTGATAAATGCAGCCTCAAGGCTGCTGATAAACATCTGTACCTCTCTGCTATATCACTCTTTGAAATATACTTGTCATTATGTTTTCCTTAGCAGGGAAGGTATAGTCATGGGAATGTACGTAGAAGTTTTAGCATCTGAAACAAAAGTTCCGGCTATAATATTTTAAATCTTTTCTTTGTTATGTGCAATCTTCACAGACAGAAAACATAATAAATGAGATCTTGTGCTGGGGGCTTATTTTGAAGTTCAAATTTGCACAGGTATTCAGGATGGAAATCAACACATCTTTGAAGATTTATGCATTAGAGATGAAAAAATATCAAACACACTAGTTAATCCTAACCTCAGTGATGCCAGAGTAAGATGGATTTCTACCTGAAAGCAGAGCATGGAGTAGCATTATTGAAATATTAGCTTTGTCCTGTATTCTTTGCCCCTATCATGGCATTTCTGCACAAAGCATAGTTTCTTGGGAGTGAAGTACTGGGTCCTTAGTGTTTAGAGGTAGCTAACTTGATGTCAGTTTTTCCCAGAATCAGGAAATAAAATCACCCTTCACAAAATCGCAGATACAGGTGTCACTGTTAAATACCTGGTTTTTCCCATACAATGGTATCATCATTGATTAGCAAGAATTCAGAGTAACTTCAGTGAAACTTGATTAAAAAAAAAAGGGGTGTTTAGGAGACAGATCAAACAAAGTCAATAAACTTTCTTGAACTTTGTTTGACTATTTCTTGTGATGTTTCTCTTGCTTCATGTTCTCAGACTGAAGCTGTTGTCTGTGTTTGCTGTCGATTTCTTTAGGGTGGGAATACCCAGACCATTACTGTGCGTAAGCTCCAGAACTTTTGATAGCTTTAGTTTTCTTTCCTGAAAAGTCATTTATCTGTAAAGACTGTGAGCAAAGCACTGGGCATGCAAGCACGTGAGCAACACAGGTTGTTAGAAGTTGCAGACCAGGAAAAACAGCATTTCATGAGGTACTGAGTGAGTGAAGTCACAAGCCAAATGTATACATACAGAGGTTCAAAGCTAGGGAACAGGTGACTTTTTGGAGGAGGCAGTCATTTTTGCCTTCTTTCTTCCTATATGAATCACTAACCTTGTCCAGCCTGTCCATGCTTCATTGTGATCTTCTTAGAAAGTGTTTGAAAAGTAAGGAACATGAGAAAGGGAATAATTTTTCTTGTCTCAAGTGAGACTGACACATGGGAGGCTGAAAGTCTGTAATGTCTGAAACATTTTTCCGTTTGCTGCTCCCAGCTTGGACAAGTCAAACCCTCCTTCCTCTAAAGTTAGTATTTTCAAAGGAACTACACTCAAATATATATGAGATGTCTCAGGTTTTCATTGTGTCTCATTAGTTTTCAATGCACATGTGAAGATCAGTAAAGATGATCCTAGAGGGACCTCATGTAATAGTGTCAGTAGGAGATGGGAAAAGCGCTTTTATATTTAGTGTTATTTTCTATTTTTTGACTACCTGCCATTTTGGTTTTTAAGTGGGGATTAAAGGCGCTGAAGACACATGCAGCTAAAACATCATGGTTTTTTATGCTAAATAAAGGTAATTTTGTTCAGCTGGTGTTTATCATCTATTCACAGAGTGACACTTCCATTTCTGAGATAATACCATTCAGTATCAACCTTCCTTGCTGTTTCAGCAGATAAAGTTACCCTGTGAACAGAGATAGCTCTTGTGCATGCATTTGTGAAGGCTGCTCTGGATTCCTGTTGCATTCAACCTTGTTGCTTTGTTTCTCATCAGTCTTTTCTTAAATTACAACAAAAATGTGTCACTATTTCTCACTTAATTTCTGGGAACATTGCTGGTGACAGTGCCTACCAGGAGGCCAAAATATCCCCTGAGATAGTTATTGTCTGATATAGAGAAATATGCAGGATTTTAACTTCTTAGCATTTCACAGATAAATGATACTGTGATTTTGTGTGAGATGGAAGGCAAAATACTTGCTGCTGAAGTAATCTGTGAAGAACATTCAGGTACAGTGGAAAAAAAAGCATAAAGTAAAGCCCACTGAAATATTTCAGTCAATGGCCCAAAGCAAAGCCTAGATTCTGAGCTTCTGACTGATGTTTTTTTGGATTTGGATAAGTGTACTTTTCCTTGGGCTGTGGGCAAGTACAAACATTGCACAAAAGTAATGGTGTCTTACTGGGAGTGCTTTATGTCTGTAGGGTGTCCTCAACAACTGAAAACACCACAGTCTGAAGCTCACAGGACTGGGTGCTGTATTTTAGGTTGTGTGTTCATGCCCAATACAATTTCAACATGAGGCTAGGAAAAAAAAGGTAAATTTAAGAAATATTTATTTACAGACCATAATGCCTTTGAACTGAAATCTGCCTAGGCTATCCTTACGGTCTACAAGCCATGAGTGTCCAGTGAGTCATTACCTTACATCTGGTGCTTTTTCTTCGAGGAATTTACAAACATCCGTAAGTCAGGAATGATGATATTTTTTGCTTTGTAATTCTAGCTGAAGTGGCTTCCATTCCATGAGGGTGATCTGTCATATTTAGAGGAGGTTAACAAGAGGTTTGATGTATTGTTTGATGTATTCTGGACAGAAGAATATCTCTTTTGGATTTTTATGTACCTGAAAAACATTGTAGATCTTCCAACTGAAACTATTTTTTAAATTTTACTTAAAAAACACCAAGACCATTGTATCCTTTTCCCACATTTGGGATGCAACCATATTTGGAAATTTATAACTTCTTGTGAGAGAGAAAATAAGCTACAGAACTTCTGCCCATAATCATACCAGGCTATTGTTCCTATTTATGTGATGTCTTTACAGCCACTCTCTAGTTAATTAAAAAATGAGCCACAAAGAGAAATATAAACCCTAAGAATAGCAGAAAATGTAGAAAAGTGAACCCGTCAATTTTATGGACTCAGAAAGAATACAAAAGCCCCAAATGCATTCTGAGCAACTCACCACAGCAGCTGAAGAATCACACCACTAGCATAGCCGGACATTTTATTGAGTTCAATAGCTGTCAAAATCACCCCTACTGTGAAAATACTCAAACAGGTGACCAAGTCACAGCAGCTGAAGGAATTACTACATATCAGTTGAGCCACACTACCTCTTCATGTCCATGCTCTCCACTTATGCCAATGAATACCACCATATTAGTCTAAATCTCTTCCTCTGAGCTCTGCTCAGTCCCCTGTCTAATGAAGTCTAACTGAATGTGCACGGTATTTGTGTCCTGCTTTAATCCTTCCTGACACATTGTAAAAATAAATTTTCTGGACACAGACTTCTTAGTAGATATTTCTTGGTATCATCCAGCACTGGAAGAGCTTGTTAAGCATCATTTTTTTTCTAGGCTAGTTGACACACAGAATGTATTTTTTTCCCCCTTCTTTTTCTTTGTTTTCCTTTTGAAAACAGGAACTGCATTATAATGTGAGCAATAACGAGCAGACACAGGCAGAAATAAAAGTTAACATTTAGCCTAGGAGAAGTAATTTTGATATCTTTTTAGGTATGCTCCCGTAAGAAGGGTAGAACTTCTTTTACAGTGATACATTTATGATATTACAATTAATCAGAGAAAAAGAATTTGTACTGCATTATGACAGAGAGCAATAAGTAGGGGACATGAAGATGAATAGGCTACTTAAGTGAGTAAATGACTTCTGGTACCAGCCTGGCAATGACATAGAGGAATCGAATATCTTTAGTGCTAGCAGGCCTCTCAGACTTCTCAGTAGTTTTATTCAAGGCTTTTGAGTGCTTATGATATTACTGGCAATCATTGCTATGCTTGGCCACCAATCAGAAGACAAAAGAGGAAGTTATTTTAACAATGCGAGGTGCTGGTTTCACTGGGTGGGAAGAGTTTCACTGAAAGGATGAGTTTGAGTTCTTCAGAAATGATTGTGAGCTGTTATTAACTGACATAATCCTTCAAAAAAGGTCTTGTTTTTGATCATGGCACAACAAGTGTTCTATTCTCAAAGTCTCTTGCCTTCACACTTTCCTCTTACTGACCGCAGAGCACTGACTCTGCTATTTCTGTTCCTCTTCTCTTCTAGATTCCCTGTACCTTCAACTTCTTTTAAAGTGTGCTTATTATGATCAGTGAACTTTTCTCTGGTTTCTTTGTCAGACACTACCCCAGCCACATAAGGATCACTTTTTGTGAAGGTAGTGGCTAACTCAATGAAATGGGAGTGAGAGGTCTCAGAGAACAAGTACAGATGTGGGCTTCCAGGTTTAAGTAGTATTTCACAGGGAGGTGTATATGGCAGGCCCAAGAGACTTCATATGAACAAGAGAAAAATTTCTACCTCATTTTATTGTGCCTTCTGTCCTCCATTCCCCCTGTGCCTTTTGTTAATTGGAAAAATTAAAATGCAAACAGGCAGAAGATTCAGGTGGACTGTATTAGATGCTAGATGTGGTACTGGAAACACAGGCATGTATTACAGTAAAGCTGTTGTCGTCTTGACCATTCTCATCTACATCCTGTTATTTCTGTGAGGTATTATTTAAATGTGTCATATATCTCAGAGAAATTCTCTGTGCTTTGCATTTTTTTAAAGAATGTCAAGAAGTTACAATAAATATCTCCATGAAATTTGCTTAATAAGAATTTTCAGAAGCATTTGTCATATTTTTGCTAGCAAAGTCAACTGAAAGACTAATTTTAGCAATGTAAAAAGCTGCTTCCATTGTGACAAAAATTATGGCCTAAGGGGCAGAGCCACCCCCTCTAGAAATTAATACTTACAAACCCACATTTCTGTCAACAATCTGATGGCAATGCCTTGGGAATCTACTAATGGGAAAACAGAGTTGTCAGAATAAAAAGTGTTCACCTTCTCTAAACCAAAGAGGCTTTATTTATTCTTCCAAGCAATAGGCACAATTGTGTCTCTGAAATCTCTCTCTCCTGTAGAGAATATGCTTGGTTTAGTACTAACTCATACTTCAACTTCTATCTCATGCACTCTATTTTTTATCATCATGTAGACCTTATGCTCCAGAGAAAAACAATTTTTTAATCTATTTTTGCATTGCATCCACAATTAAAATTAAGAATTATGAGTACAAAATGCACAAAAAACCCCCACATCACGAAATTTATATGGGCTGACAAACAAAACCTTACATATTAGTCTAAGAATTAATTAAGGTATTTGCAGTCTAATCAAATTTTATTAGTCCAGCTTTAAGAAAAGCAACACTTCAGATTTTCCAATTACTATAGCTCCCTCCAAGTCATGATGCAATTGGTACTAGTACAAACCAATTTGCTCCTCTCTACCCCTTTCTCCAGTGTTATGCTCACCCTTCTCCTGGTCCTCAAGAAGCAAGGGAGAGAACTGTGGTGAGTTGTTAGTGTCCCGAGTTCTTCACTGGAAGAAGAAGGGTGCTGCTGAGGATTTCTTTCACCTCACTCTAGGATCAGTGTGGGCTGTTTTTATATGTTTCTTAGCACGTACTGCACATTACTCTTTCTTCATTGGTCCACAATTCCACGTTATATCTAAATATACTATATATAGTATGTTTCAATTACTCATGTTAAATATTTGTTCTTTGTTCCCTTTGTTATCTCTAAAGCCAGTTTTATTGGCCTTCAAAAGGGCTTAATGATCAGTAATGGATCATCAGTGATTTGCTTATAGCCCAGGAGTGTATGGTTTCATCCCGTCTCCAGACTTACAGAACCTCTTCTATAATCAGTTACTTGTATAATCCTCTACATTTTTAGTAGTTTTTTATTCCAGGTCATAGTTTCTCTACACAAAGTAGCTACTGCTCCTCTTCTATCTATTATATACAGAAATTGCAAAGGTGTTTTAACAACAGGCATTATAATACACAAACCTACAAAGGTAAGCATAAACTTAAACAAATTAGGTAACATTCACCTGGCAGCTAAACTATTTCTGTTACAGCTGACATAGCTAAAAGGAAGTCTCAGGCAGTCCAAGATAATACAAGCATGTCCTAGCTCCAAGGCTTTCCAGACATAATACAAAGTTTGTGAGCTCCTACTAGGAATGAAATGTCCTGCTTGTTAGGCTGTGCAGCTCTGCCTTGTGGAACCAAGCAAAGAAGTCTTTGGCATGGGTCCTACGAGGTGGGACCCAAAATGAAGACTCCTGGAGGAGCTGGGTTCGTATGTTCTGGGTTAGTTTGTGTTGTCTAAGAACTGACAGCTGTTGTTTCTCAGTTATACAGCATGCTGCAGTCAATCAAGCCACATTCAATGCAGAATCTGCTACGCAAAAAGAAAATGTTAAAAAGAACTTGCATACAAGTAGCTTCATTTTCATGCCTGAGTCCTACTGAAATCTGCAGCTTATCTCTTCTGATGAGCCTGGTCTGACTGATGCTTAAAAAAAGTGAATACAGATGTCATGGAAATGAGGACACAGAGAGGATTTCTAACCACCTGCTTTATGGAATGGAATTCCTTCCAGGCTGGAGCTTTGTGTCCCAGTTTGGCCTCAGGCTTGTTCAGTGCCTGTCCTGGGAGGGAGATGATCAAGTTTGAAATAGGAAAGAGGGAACACTCTATTGGGAATCACAAAAAATTCTCTGTCAACACTGACTTTTCCCTGTCTCCTTTCCAGAAGTGTTGTTTGAATCAAACACGAAAGAAAGCAGAGTTAAGTATACTGGTGGTGTTTCTTTAACTGCTTCCAAAAATTCATGTTCCTTCCCAGGGCTTGTGCTGTCTTATATGCAGCTTCTTTTTCAGGGGTCTGGGATAGAGCAGGGACAGACAAGACAGTGGCAGTAGTGTTGCCTGGACAGACATTTGTGCATCCCCTAGTTGTCTGGATGTGTGCTGGGTGAGAGAACAGACTCCAAACCTTCCTCATGGCAGTGAAAACTCTGCTCTTTGCTACAGAGCTGTGAGCTAAGAGCGCTGTCAGGGAATCCTCAGGTGGATTTCTTCCTTCCAGATGCATGTTGTGACCTTTTCTGCAGCATGCAATGCTGCCTCACAATAAAACTCTGGTGTACTAAATGATGTGACTCATAAAGCATCTGCCAGAAAGGAAAGTAACTGTCCCAGCTAAATGTTGCAGACACAGTGGAAACTCCTACTGGTTTGTTATAGCCAGTTTATAGGATTTATTTCTATTTGACTCTTGGAATAATTCTCAAAACATCTCTAAGACAGAAGAAAATCATTAAATGTTAAATTACTTCTACCATGATGGTTACTGTAATCTTCTCACATCAAGAAGAGAGGTTTTATTTAATTTGTTTCTTAAATTCCATCTCAAATCATGAGAACTGCATATACTCAATATATTTTTTGTACTAAATAGAAGAATATGCTGTTTTAATGTAGATGTAGGTTTTGTCTTGTAGAATATTTCTATCCTATATTGACAAATCTGTGTTGTTCAAAATTAAATTTATAACAGCTTTTGAAAAATCTGATTTATTGTTACATTTTAGTCCTATACTCAGGTGTACACTTAATTGATGCCCACTTACGTAATGTCGATGTAGAACTGGATATGTGCACTTGTTTCACAAATGCCACTAGGAAATAATGTTGAAAGGTCTTTTCCCTAAAGGATATTTTTCTGCCTAATTTAGCCGTAATTGGGAAAAAAAAAAGGTGGAAAGTTAAATAACTTAAGCAGAAATTATCCAGTTACAAAGCAAAAGTTCAGTAGGGAGGTGGTTGTTGGATGTATGATCATCACAGAAAGTTGTTAACATTGATCATCACAAAAAATATTCATTTGAAACTTGCTCAGATGTAAAACACAGAAGAGACATACCTTTTAAGTGACAGTGATTGAACTGAAGATGAAAAACCTCATCTTGTTATATATTACTAAATAAATTTTTGCAATGATCTGTTATAAACTGAGAAGTGTGTATCTGAATAATTGCAAATGGAGGCACAAAAGGGTATGTTGGTTATTTTATTATAACTATGTTGTCTGAAGCCTATTTTATGATATATTTAGATACATATAGATAGTGATTACAGAATAAAAATCTTAATAATCTACCTAAAAGTCTTGCACATTGCTCATAAAAACACATTTAATTGGAGTGGAACTTTAGATACAGATTATATTGCGAACTGGGAGAACGCATGTCAGAATGAGTGGGTCTCTCACTCTCCCCAGAATTAATGTTCTATTGCAAACAGGCCAAAGGTAAATATAGAAATACAGGCCAGCAGCAGAACTGCAGGTGTGTGAGATGGCAATGCCACTGAAGTAAAAACAATACTTTCTTCAAAAAAAGTACGTTTTGAACACAAAAGCGAATGTAAGTACAAAGGAGGCAATGTGGATGGTCTATGAAACTAGGATACTGGTCCTACAGATTCACTGAAAAACATCTTCAGAGAGTTTGTGCAAGTAACACTGTGGTAGATTTATAGCAGGAAAACCAAGAACTGTCAGAAGTGTTATCTTCTTTAAAGATAAAAAAGAAAAATGCATCATACAGCAGAATTTTCTTCACTTACAGAGGTTTTGTGCTGTTAATGTATAATTTCATGTTGTAGACAACTCTGCTATTCAACACTTCCTGGAAAATTCTTTGAAAGGGAGTCATCACTGATGGAACACTTGGCAATACAGGATGAAGTACTTTGAAAATCATGTGAATTGACTGAAGAAATAGTTGAAAGTAAGTGATGTAGAACCCTGCTATGGTCTAAGTAGAGTAGCACACTGTTGTAAGAGCTTGTTCTTTTCCCAGGCACCAAGGCAGACCACCTCCCCAGTGCTTTCAGGGTGTGACAAACACTTGACCACAATTAAACCAAAGCACTAAACCTAATATCAAGAATTATTTTTATAGCTTTTTGTGGCAAATGTTGATTATAGTCACCTTTTCTTTGCATTGTCTATGCAATTAATTACAAAAAGTGCTTAGTCACTGTTTTCTTGGTGTGATTTGTCAACATACTTTCCCTCTGGCCTTACATTGCTCTCGGACCCTAATGGTTCTCGTCAGCATGGCAGGTGAGAGGCACTTTCTTCTTAGAAAGGGGCCTTTTGAGAGGCCAGATGTGCAATCCAACACAATGTAAACTTCAGAATCAGGAAACACTCTAAATGAAAAAATCATTTTCATTTTCCAGGTCAAATAGAAAGCAAATCCTTTTGGTTCCCCGTGTTTTAATTGCACCTGTTAGCTCTGATGACTTAGTGATAGTGCCACTAGTACTTAAAACTTTGGTATACATTGGTATACGTTGGTATGGTTCAAATTACATGACCTGTCAGCCAAAATTGCTTGTCACCTTCATGTACGCCTTGTAATACTTTAAAAATTACAGTGTGAGGATTGTCTTTAATTTTAATTACATGGATATGATATATTAACATTAATAATGTCCTGGATGAGTACTTATCTTTCAATTTTGGCAAGGATGCAGATTTTCTAGAGGATCCCATAAAAGTTCTCATTGATTTCAGCTGTATAATTTGGAAACACTAATATATGTATGTACTCATCGCACTGTTGGATTTTTTTTTTCCCTGTTCTCAACATTTCCTGAATTTTTTTGTGTTCACAGGTGTAAGTAGGGCTGCAAGATCTAGCTCTAGGTAATTGTATTATCCCAGCTTTAAACTGGCAGGTTAATATTAATCAGGAGTCAGTTTCACACCAACAGATAAAATCCTGCAGGATTTTACTGGGGCTCTGTTAGCAATTCAGAAAAGGATAAAGGGTATATTCTTAAGTCATACAGCTGTATGAACAACTGAAATCGATTTGAGCTGTTGTTGAGCTCACTTGGTTGGCTAGTCACAGATATTTTTGGAAATGATTACACAGCTAAAGTAGAAAAGAAAGCATTAAGAAGGATTACGCTGATATTCTAGTGTCACTGTCTAGGGGTGAAACCACATCTCTTATCTACTCATGAGCAAAAAACCTGCTCTTTTAAGAAAAAAAATCTGATCAATATAGAAAAGATTTTATTGTATAATGTGTTTAGGTGTAAACCAGAGGTTTGGCATGAAAAGATTCAATAGAAAGCCTCATGACTAATTCATTAGAAAGAAAAGACTATTTATTTTAGGAGGAAGGCCAATTGTTCGCTCGTTTTTAAACTGTACATGGTTTCCTATTTGCTTATGCTATTCCATTACCCCTCCTGTAACTCTTTGCTCAAAGCCTGCTGTTCATTCCCCTGTTTGTCCAGTGCCACAGCCTGCTGTACTGGACGCTGCTATTGAGCTTTCTGTTTACTACTGACTTAGGTAGTGCTGCTCGTGTTGATAATAAGCAGGTTTGGCAGCGCTTCTGCAAGTAGTGCAAAGATTTGAGAATATGCCTTGTCAGAAAATAAAGCCCACATCAAATAACTTTTAAAGTCTCAGTAATCTATTTAAAATGCCGGTCTGATAGCTTAAGGGACTCTTATTACGTACTGCTTAATTGACCTAATATGAAAGATTTGATATCTGTTTATTGCACTGTTTATAGCTGGATATTACTAGAGCTGTTGTTATTGATTATCAGCCATGCTGTCTCTAATTAAGGTTGTTTGTGGACAACACCCAGTGGCTCCAAAGAGCGCTTTACAGCCAGTGGGGCTGCCCAGGGCGTGGCCCTGCTGCGTGACAGGGCACAGGTTCGCAGGGTGGTGGCTGGACGTGCACAGGGGCATGGCAGCGCTGGAGCTGCTTTGAAGGTGTGGGCTGCTTTTGATTTCTCTGAAAGTCTGCTCTCAGAGAGGCACGTCCACACCATCATCTTTTCTCCACAGAGGAGCACGGTGCAGGGGGGGCATAGCCTAGAGGA
This sequence comes from Oxyruncus cristatus, assembly GCA_013399855.1. NCBI lineage: Eukaryota > Metazoa > Chordata > Aves > Passeriformes > Cotingidae > Oxyruncus > Oxyruncus cristatus. The sequence continues at coordinate 3,846,810 of VXAY01012530.1, read as the reverse complement.
TGAAGGTAGCACTAAGGAGCTGTTGCAACACCGTGTATAGCAATACATATAATGACTGTATAACTGGAGAAGGTCTTCATCTGTGTCCCTCTGTGTGCTGTTGCAATCAGCAGTACTTTACCAAATCCTTTTGTAAACTTTTCAATCTCCGTCTCCACCTGGCTTTGGCTTTGTGCTTGCAATTCTCTATTTAAGGAAGCTGCTACAGTACCTTATTTTCTGATATCTGGGAAATCTGGCTATAATTTCTAGCCTAGACAGGCCAGAGTGGTTTCTAATACGTAACACTACCAGTTGTTAAGATATAAAATAGCAGTTCCTGTATATTAGAAGAAGCATCTAAAGACAAGAGAATAATAAAGGACATGCGTATACCTCTTGTTTTGAAAAGAAAAATGCGGATACCTCTACTGTGATTGATAGGAATGCATAATACATAAATATCTGACAACGAAAAGCTGACAACCTTGCCTGGACTGATGCATGTTCAGTTTCTGTAGAGGTAATATAATAACATATTAGAAACATCCTTTAAAATAATAATGTCTGTCTCAATTTGAATGATCTGAAAGCCTTAAAGAGGGAACAAATTAGTACTGAAAACACTACAATGCTTCTGTGTGAGACAGTTATAAATATTTTTTAAAGATCTCAACTAGTTTCTTGGCTGACAATTCAATTATTCAACCTTGTGCTGGAGAACATCATAACAAAATTTGTCTCTGTACTGACACTGTAGTAAATCTGAAATAAAAGATGCCTTTGGAATGAACAAAGAATCTACTTGTTAATTTTATTTATGTGGTATCAAAGTTAAAAACAGCCTACTCAATTCACCTACTCACATGATATCTCTCGTTCAGTGGTCTAGCACACAAAAACGTACAAATTTCATCCCTCCATGAAAAGAACTGCCTCTTTTCTGACTGCACAGTAGTTCTTTTGCAAGGTTTGCACTTGATAAATATTGCAAAATTAGCACTTAGAAGATGAGGAGCCCCAAGGAGGACCTGCATGAAGCTGCTGAAGACAGGGATGTTACTGTGGTGTTGTGAGCTGATGCCTGCCCAGCACAGCCAGGAGCTGCATGGCCACAGCATTTTGGATGTGGTCAGTGCAATGTCAGTCTTGCCTGGTCTTCCCCCCCTAGACAAACACCCACGCTTTCTCCATGGTCTGTGAACCACTCCATGCAGTGAACCACTGGCACAGCATCTGTTTTTTGGTTTTTTTCCTACAGCAACCAGCTTAAAGAGGAGAACCGGTCCTTATCGCCATATAGGATGGGATGCATCCTGGTGGTGAGGACACATTCCTACAGTGAGTACCAAACCCCACAGGTTTGTCAGAAGGTGACTCAGATATCCTGATGAGATTTTTTTTTTACGACAGTTGACCCTGGGGGTGTGACTGCTACAGGAGCAGGTGTGGCCCAGCCTGGAGCACGTGTTGGAACATGGACAGACTCAGGTTGGGGTACACAGGTGTGTGTGAGGCAGGCAGCACAGGTCTGATGGAATGTGGGAATTTTTCTGACCACACGTACTGGGTGTGCCCAGGGCACATGTGTCAGACCCTCTGCTTCTGGAGTCTTGTACATCGTGAAACAGCTCTCAGGCTCTTTACAGTAAAACCCTGCTGCATGTCCAGTAATTGCATATGAGCTAGAAATAGTGCTGATCATTTACCTTGAAAGACCTTCTCAGTGGCTAAGATAGATTTTCAATGTAATCATTAGTTTTCCTAGCAGGAAGTAGTGCACAGTCCTTAACGATGGCCATCTCTTGATCTAACTGTTGGTAGTTGACCTCTGTTCTCCAGGTACCTGTGGAAAAAACAAATTGATGCACTCCTTTTGAAATACTTACCCTCAGAGGAACATCTGCACAGAGCAGGGTGCAAAATGGTGACTGAAATATGCTGAATTCTTAAAAAAGTTTAAACCCTGGCCTTAAACTCATAGATATGAATGGCTTCCTCTTATTCCTTCGCTTCCATCTACATGGAGGCATAAAAAAGAGAAAAAGAGGTAAAAAATCACTCTCATATAGATGCAGGAGTTTTGCGGGAAAGGTCATAAACTCTCGTGGAGAAAATAAAAACCTCAGATGTTTACATACCTTGGTCAGTGGTCAGACGTATGCACAAAGACTAAAAGGGGAAGAAGTCACAAGAGTATGGACCAGTGTGAAAGGGAAAGCCAGAAGAGAGTAGTTTTAGTGAAATGACTAGTTGGTGACTGCAAAGAATGGAGGACACAGCTGAAGCTCCGTGCCCTGTGTGTGCTGCTTGTAGAAGAGCTTGCTTTACAAGAGGCAGCCTCTGCATTTCATGGGGGAACAGGTGTGGGTATGTTTCCAAGGCAGAATAGACAAAATGAAAGGGTCTTTGGAAAAATCAGACAATTGTAGAGATAAGGCAGATCTTTCTGGAAAGTTCTGTCTTTTGACTTTGTGTGCAAACACTCAGACCTCACATTTGACACACATAACAGAAAGCTGCTCTCTTTGTCTCAATCATGGGTCAGTGTTGCAAAGAGTGATAGACCTGACGCATAACAGGGGGAACAATTCATGAGTTTGGCTACCGCCAGCATGGACATTCTTGAGCACTTTTACACTACTTTGTGTTCTCTGGTATTACTGTTTCACTCATATCACTCTTCAAAGAGGTTTTGTGTTTTTTATGGATATAACTATTTTAGAAAGCATTGTGCTGGCAAAGATTAATGGATTACAAAGTGGATGAGACAGAAGAAAGGAGTAAAAGGTGTGTTTTGAGAGAGTTCAGTGCAAGACATTTTCAGGGACTACTCTACTTGCACTGATAATTTATATTTATTGGATGCATAGCAACAGATAATACAAAAATAAGCTTAGAATAGTGCTCTCAATGAACAAAAGTTGGACTTAAACATTTTACCCTATCGCCAGTAAACAGAGAAGATAAAGACTGTATTTATCTTAATTCCTTCCTGGGCAGTGGTGACAGAGCTCCTGGTGGTTAACTTTACACAGGCTATCAACTCTCCCTTTGCTGAAGGATGGAGCAAGTGATAAAGGCTGAGGAGGAGGAGGAGGACAGTGTGCAAAAGATCAGGAATGAGTCAAAGAAAATGCTCACATCTCAGCAGATGATGTTGTGATGGGCATGTAGGTCTTAGTTCAGCACAGGTGAACTTTGTGTTCATGGTAATCTGACGTGAGGCGAGGGCAGATGGAGGCAGCCTGAACACCCCTTAATGCTGCCCCTGTCCTGTCTGCAGTATGTGGGATGCCAGTGCTGCAGGGCAGAGCTTCAGTGCAGTCACTTTAGCAAAATTGTGTAGGCATGCAGGCCTTGTTAATGACCTGGTTTTTTCACTTTTTGAGAAATAGAAGAACTTGCCTTTAACCAGTACTGTACAGCAGTGCCCTCCTGTGCGTGGCGGCAGGTCAGGTCAGGATGGGTGGCAGGTCAGGTCATGATGAGCAGCAGGGAGTAAGGGTCACAAGCCTGGGAGTCTCTGGGCTTTTTTTTCATTGGACCCCTCTGTGCTTACATCTCTCTTTGGGTGATGGCTAATGTGAATGACATGCATGGGGAGATGAATCAAAAAGTATAAAAGATTTGCACATTAGCTGGCAAGAGAATTTGGCGGTGCATGTGGAAACAGTGTGGGTTTTTCACTAGCCTCCTTGTTCTGTGAATGCAAATTATTTTTTATAAATCCTTCGCTGCAACACATAAGGGCTAGGGTAATTGTTTTTTTCTTCAACTGATTGCTCATCATTATAGCAAAAAAGTGCAGGATTGCTTAGAAGGAAATCCAGTACCACTAATTCTTTCTTTGATTGTATTGGTATGTTCTTTATTTAGGCTTTTTTCAGAAACCTAGTTTTATTGTTTCAAATATTACTACACCTTCTCACTATTACTGTCGTATGACATTATCTTTGTTTTGATGGTGGTTGTCATTACGTATCAATTCAAAGAGATCCTCAAGGAACATCATGCTCAGGTTTTTTTTGCTCATCACAGTGGGCAACTGCTTTTCTGTTTTCTGTTAAGGTGCCATTTCTTTCGGTCACAAGGGTATCTTTTGCTGGTGTAGATAATGAGTGCAAGATTAACTCACGAGGCAGGCACTTGCTGAGAAGCTGAACATTAACTCATGGAATAGGAAACCGAACACTGTAACTGCCTATCCTGTAAAAGCTGAAATTAAATAAGCTTCCATGGTTATGGAAGCAAAAGGACCATGAATTTTCTCGAGAAGTGTGCATTCACATTCTAATAAATTTCTCATTTATCTAATAAATATAACATATTTCATATGCATATGAAAAATCTCTTTCATTTATATATATATATAAAAATATACCAAAGCCTTCTCAAATTCTACTGACAATTTGGAGTCTCAGGACTTGTGATTTCTCAGTGTTGCTCAAAAAACCCAGCTGATTTTCAAGAAACAGGACAAACTGAGCAGTCTTGTTCCAAGTTTTTGGAAAATTTCACCTCTATATTGGGAGCCAAGCACCTGATAATCTTGAAATGAAGTAAATTAATCATTCTGAAAAAAAAAAGAGCTATATTTAAACCTGGACTTCTCTTTTTAAAGCAGATAGCCTCAACCTACACTATTTACAGCAAACTTCCAGAATTTTTATAAACATTTATGAATAAGACCAGAATATTTATTTATATGACTAGAGATAATTTTTTTATTGCTATTATTGCTCTAAAGCATCTACTTTTGCAGTCCTAAGATACTTGAAGTTTCAGAGACTGGAAAAAAGGCAGATCTGTTATAGCATCAGACCTGGAGCTGTTTTTATTTGAGTCTTTTATCTTATTCTTTCTCTTTGGAGAAAAAAAAAAAAAAACAAAACAATAACAACCAAAACAGAAAAGAGGAGATTTTAAATTATCCTTACTAGCCAAAATTAACAGATGCTGGCTCAGTGACACAAGTACATACATCCAAAGAGGAAAACCAAATTGGGATATGGATGCTAAGGCAATGTCTACCCCAGTAGACTGTGGCAGCCACGGACAGAGGAAGGGCAGCTGAGAACATGGTCACTCTGCCCTGCTGACAGATGTCCTCCCAGCACCACAGGTTCTGATCTCTGTGCTCCAGATAAACCCAAACCAGAGTTTGTCTACCCCTACTATGTTTGTCTGCAAACCATGATGCCACAGTCATTGACTCCCATTAACACACTTCTCTGTTGGGAGAGAGTGTGTCTCAAAGAGTTTGAGCCACAGGTGGAGCTACTTCAAATAGCTAACTTCAGTGGTTCAATTTTCTGCTGCCACAGCTTGTTGGTCATGATGTCTACCATGGCATGGGCAGAGAGCCCTCCTTGGTGTGGCCCATGGTGGCTTTGCAATCACGCTGGTTCCCAGCATAGGGAAGATGAGTGCTTAGTGTTCCAAGAACTCTGAATGCAACACAAAGCACAGTGGAGATGATTGTTCTTGTTTAGAGATATGACTGGAAATGGAGTAACTTCTGCTTCCAAAGCAGCTTATGAATTTTACATTGGAGGAATTGTTGGATAACGTAGACAGATGGTATTGGGAGCTTGGTGAAAACATCCCATGTAACACTGTCCAAGTGAAAGCAGATGTGGCTAACATGATATTTTTCTGAGTTTTGGTTGGTTCTTCCAATCTCATTGATTTGTAAGTGTCAACTGAAGTCATGCTGACCTGCTTTCTTGGGGCTTAAATGCTTATATAAGACAGATGCCAAGCCTGTAGGATAATTACAATACTAATTACTACTTTTGACATATATTTCTAGTGATTAGGGTTGTTTCCAGAATGCCTTTGATGCTATGTTGCAAGGACACTGGGCTAAGACTTTATTTTCTATATTATCTTTCAAGGCTGACGTTTTCTTGTTCTGTACTTTTAGATGTAGAAATATAACAGTAGACAGTAAAGCAAATTCAGCCATAGGTTTTATATGTTATAGAAAGCATAAAGTAAACCAAGCAATAGATTTTTGCTACAGGGTAAAGATATTTCTGTTTTTCTCAGTAGTTTTACTATGCAATACCCTTATTTAATTTACTCTTCTTGTATCCTTAAAAAAGGGACAACAATCACCTGAAGGTAAAAGAAAAAGTTGAGAATCATAACTAAACACAATCATGTATCTCTTGCCAGTTTCCAACAGCAACTTCCTTGTCACTAGTCCTTTGGTTTCCTCTTTATTTTTGCTCTCCCTATTAAGGAGAGAGTTTGCACACATGTATGAAACACATACATCTCCTGCACTTCACTGAGGCAGAAATCATGAGATAATAAAAGCAAATGTTGTAAAAAGGGCTAAAAAATACAATAAATTTTTAGCAAATGTTGAGGTTTGCTAATGAGCTAAACCCATTAGACAACACCTGGATTACTACAGACAGTTTTGGGGCCTCAGTAGAAGACAGATAACAATGAATTGGAACATGTTCAGCAGAGGGATCCCAGAGTGGTCTGGCCTGGAGCACTTGTCCTGTGGGGAGAGACTGAAGGACCCGCTTGTTCAGCCTGCAGATGAAATGACTTCAGGAGTGACCAAACCCCCACAGTGCAGACAAGGAAGTCGTGAAAACATGGAGGCAGCCTCATCACAGAGGTGCATGGTGGTAGCAGTCTAAGCTGAAAAATGGTGATCCAGACTGAATACAAGGAGGAACTTGTTCTCCACAGGAGCAGTGTTGCTGTGGAACTGTTCAATGACATAGGCTGTCTCACACTTAGGCAGGAAGTTGGATGAGAGACCTTCTGAGGCCAGTTCTAGGCTGAATTGTCTGGTGGTCCTTTAATTCTGTGAGAAATACTTGGTGCCTGTTCAGAGATCTGTTACTTCAGGGAAGTAGGAGAAGTATTGGGAAATCAAGGGGTCAAGAAAGATGGGGAGCATCTGGTAAGTGCAAGGCTGGCTGATTTTTTAAAATTTTCCTTTTTAAAATGGACTTGACTCATCTTACTGCTTCAAGCAGCATTGATCCTTACAGTGCTTATTCCTCTGTAGGACTTCATAGGCAGGTGAATATGGAGTGCCAGATGCAGCACAGTTTCTAATGGAACTGAGTAGAAAAGCAACAGATTGTCCATTGCTTATTTTTCTTTTGTGCATAAGCAGTGTGTTTTTGAATGCCTAACGTACTTCCTAATGAGTCCCAGCCAATAGCATATCCTGTCCTTTACTAATAGTGCTGGAACCCATGGCCTAATTGCAACCAAATCCGTTGGAGCAGCCTCAAATATTACATTTCTGTGTGTTTAATGAGAGGAAGAACTTAGGTGATGGAGAAAGACTCTATCAGCGTCTCTGTCATCAGCTTAGTCATTAACTGGGATGAAGGTCTGTTCAGAGGAGATAAAAGGTAAGTGCAGGGAGATAAGAGCCCTACAGGTCATCTCAGGCAGAGTTCATGCCTCTCTCAGTACCGCACACAAACTATAGCAATTGGGCCCACAGTTCTTCCGCAGCGGTGACATGGACTATTTGGACATAGAAAGTCCATGCTCCACGTCCCAGAGGGACAGTTTCTTGAAAACAGTATATTTCATCTTGCTGGGGTTTCCATCTCTCCTGGCCTCTCTCTGTAATGGGAGCTGTAACTGAAGAGGTGTGTTAGTTCACTGAAATTAGGGACTTTCTCCATAATTGCAAGCTTATGTGCCATTTTTTAAATGATGAGTCTAGCCACTGAAGCACCTAAACAGAGGCATCTGGGCAGGCTGATTTCTGCTCAGCTGAGTGGCTTTGTATGGGATGTGAAGTTATTATTATTGTGTTGGGATCAGAAGTTATGCAGAACCAGAATCCCCAAAGGTACACCTTCTAAGAGGGTTACTTTCCACTGCTACTCCCCATGGGATCTGAATCACCAGATACACTGCCCACCATGAGGTCCATGCCATATGGCACTATCTCTACCCTACTGAAAAGCTATTTTTAAAGGTCTCCATCCCACTATACCTCTAATGATGTTGCTTTTTTCTGTGCATGAGGATAATTGGGAGTATCAGTGATTTGCCACCTCTAGATGGCATGATGATACTATAAAATGTTAAAGGTATTTTTTATATGTTAAGCACTCATTAAACCATTGCCATGGTAAGAACATGTTTCAAAGAGCAACACTCAGGACCCATATTGGATCATACTGATTCCTAGCATGCCTGGAGTGGTCATGATGCTATTACTGCAATATAGATTTAAAAACCCAAAAGAAAATAACTGGAAATGTACTGAAGACACATTTTCAAATATTACTTATTCATTCATTTTTGAAATACTAAGAAGGCATATCTCATAATTTATGAAAGCGTCAGTTCATGATTCAGTTTTTGTAGCAGTCGTGTTTGTGTTGCAAGAATGCAAAATCAGGCTGCTGTTGCTGAACTTGTGTAACAATTTTCATTATCTAAATCAGCTTACATTTGAAGGACAATAAAATGCAATAACGTCTGCGTGTAGTGGTCATATAGATTCTAGCACATCTGCGAACAAACATTAAGAGGCTCACAGAAAATTATTTACCCTTCACGAAGCATATGAAACTCTTTGGAAACTTCAATGGGAAATGGGAGCTGTGCACATGTGTTTGACTGCAATCCTAAATTTTGCCTGTGGGCGTGGAAGAAGTCCAAATGATAATTTTAAAGAGAAAAAAAAATAACGGTTTTGTGCATTTTTCTTTGTTTGTTTATTTATTTGTTTCTTTTGTACTGAATTATTTTTTTGATTGGTGCTTTCTCTGGGCTCTTCAGCTTGTTGATGTCAAAGAATGCCCAAATGCCAAATCCCAAGTAGGCTTCACTTTTCTACCATCAATGAAATGAGTTTCATAATGAGATAAGAATTTACACTAGCTCAGGAGATCCCCTGTGGTTCTCTTCTCTAAAAAATAACAAAAATGGGACTGAGATAGGTAGATAAAGTATATCATTTGACAGCGCAAACCCCATGCTGGTGAGAAATTGCTTATAGAAGCAGTTGAGGAAACAAAAAGTAATTATAGGCTGCAGAAGAAGGAATGGTTCCAAAAACAACTTTCTGCTCTGCAGTCTCCTGTGACACTAGACAGCCTCTTTGGGTCCTGTCATATTTTGCATTTAGACTGGAACTTTTAAAACCAGACCTACCAGATGAGATGCTTGGTTTTGCAAACCACTTAGTTCCCATGTCTCAGGAGCCACTGCTCCTCGCACAGAGGACTTTGCAGAAGAAGAGAAGCATTTTCCAGCAAATGCTAAAAACTGGGGTACACTGACTCTGAAAATGAACTTGCAGTAGTTAAAAATCTTGGGCTACTTTGGTAAGAAAGGTGATGAGATGACCCGCATGGCCTCTGCACCACAATTTGCATAATTCCTTCATTCCATTACCCAGTAAGACAATACTGAAATGCAAGTCAGACTTGGGAAAGTTGTGAAATTCTAGATTGCAGGTTTTCTTTGCAAAATAAATTCAGCTGCTTTAAGCAGCATGTTACTGCCTTGAATCACATACTCCTTTCTATTGTGGGAGCCCTTGTTCATTCCATGTACAGAAGACTACTGAATATGTCTTTTAGCTTTCTTGACACTAGTGTTGTGTTTTTAATGCCCAACAAACTAACTAACAAAAACAAAAGCCCCCACCGACCTGAATACGCAGAAATTCAGTCATACAATACGTTTGGACTTATGCCTAAGGTCTGCCAACTTAAATGCATCCTTATTTGTCCTCTAGCCATTGTAAAATCCATTAATATTCTGAGTGCCTCAGTTATAGCAGACCCTCACAAGGCATAATCATGCAGTGCAGCTCCCAGTCACTCGCTCAGCTCACACTTGTGTGACGGATTTCAGATGACTGGCCCTCAGGATAGGCCCATATGGCATGGTATGACAGGCTTTCTGTTTTTTCCAGCCTGGCTGAGAAAAACAGTACAGAAGAGGAATAAAGAAATTCAAAACAACTGTCTCTGGTTCTGAGTTTCAGAGGAGCATTCTGTGCTGCATGTCCTGCTCTGCCATCTCCTCTCCTCACTCTGCAGAATCCTGCCCTGGCCCTCACCACCACTCTGCTTCCAACCCATCCCCTGCCATCCCACCTCTCCTGCAGTGCCCTGATTCCAGACCTTTTCTACTTTGTTTGCTCTATCTCAAACCCCAGCTCTCTCTTCCTCTCTGCTGATAGGTGGTCTTTTATTTTTTTCCCCAGCTACTTTCCCTGTTTTTCTCTATTCTCATACAGGGATATTTTGTGACCTGAGTTCTTGGATACCTCTTCTCTGAAGTGCGTGGAAGGTGTCTCAGAGCAGCCCACAGAGAGCAACCTTTAACTCAACACCCTGAGTCCTTGGTGCTTCCTTCCCCAAATGGATCCCTCCTGAGACTGTCTCCACTCTTTACCCAGGACATTCATAATTTTATGGCAAATAAAATCTACTTTGAAGCCTTGTAGTTTTGGTTAACCTTTTAGTTCTCACAGGAACCGTATCATTTCCAACATTTCAGTAGTCCCTCTCATGCTAATTTTCAAACACTTCATTCAAAACTTAACGACAAAACGGATGACAATAATGTATGGCCCAAGCATTATATATTTGTCTTACACTCATGGCACTGGTGGGAATACTCTTGTGGTCAGACCTAGGAAGGGTTAATTGCCATATTATTCATGTGTGAGCCTTTCCAGCAGTAGCTGATGGTTGCAAGGCCTCTTTGGTTGCTTCAGTGGTAACTGGAACCTCTGGAAGAGGTGGCTTTTCAGACCACCTGAAGCCAAATGCACTCATGTCACCAGCAGTGCCCTTGTTCTGGGAACAGAGGAGAAAATTGATCTGAAATTTTAACTCAAGACAGGCTCTGGGAAAGAAAACCTGTAGCTCAATGGTTAAATTAAAATTATAAGCTACTGAATTATAAGCAACTGAATCTGGAGCCTGATAAAGGACCTTAACTGCAGGCATTGGTTCGAGTTCAGTTTACAATATCTAAATTTATATTTTGTGTCCCTGACCCCCCACAGCTTCACTGGATATTTTGTTCAATGTTCGGTCCTTACAATTACTATGTAGTGCTGCTGCAAGTTGTGAAAAGCTGCTCTGCTGAGCTGCAATGGTGGTAGAGATTTCTGTAATGCTCTGTATGGAACTATGTGTATGAATAAAGACTTTGTTGCAATTTGAAAGTGCTTTAGGTTCCTGAGCCTGGACAGAGCTCAGTAAAGGATGTCAAAATTCAGTTTTTGTAATGGCTCCCAAGAAATGGCAGATCATTCATACTGTTTAATACATCCTTCTCTGCTGCTGCTGGGAATGTAAAAAATTACAAAAGCAGCCAAAGCAGTAACAATACACTGTTTCTCAATATGAATAACGTAGATTGAAGTAGTGATTTTCTTGTTCATGTAGCATGTTGTCAATAGTAATTTATTGGTCCGTGTGGTACTCTAAGCAGATTCAGCACGAATATTAGGGAGGCCACAGAAGTGTGTGGAAGAAGAATGTGACACTGTTGTTTCTTCTCCCTCATTTATAAGGGAATATAATGGGATTCCCTTTACATATCTGAGAATGTGCATATTGCTTTAGTTTTCGAAAATAGCTGCAAACCGATGCCTAAACAACATTGCTGTACGTATTTTTCCCTGATTTATATTTTAAAAATCTTGATTTATCTGAAAGTCTCAAATGGTTTGATATCTTTCACACTTAATAAGAACAGTTTGCAACTAGTCCTATCTTATGAACGCATGGATTCGTACACCTTCCAGTGAAGTGAGGCTTAGTGCACCAGAGATGGTGGGGAGCTAGTGATGGCTGTCCATCTACCCAGCACAGTCCAGACTAGAAGCTGGGATTTCTTTTTTTTGCAGGCATTTCTTCATTATCCAGTCTCTCAGAGTATTACAAGGTCCTGGTCTTGTGATATCTAATTCCATTAGACTACATTTTTTCAGGCATGAGGAAAAATTATAGGCTCTGGAATGGATTCCGACCTCCATTCACAATAATTAGTTAAAATAAATTATTTGCTTCAACATGGATTTTCACTAGTGTAAATTAGGTCTGACTGGGACTATATTTCTTTTCGGCAGAGTCTGCAGATTGCTAGAGCCTGAAAATAATGATATCTCTCTGTGCTGAGGCTGTATTTCTGTGATGATCTCCCTGTAATTTTCTTTAGTTGAGGGACATCTGTTATCTCTGCGGTGCATTAGTGATTCTTGTAGCAACATTTAAATCAAGGGGAGTTTGAGTAGAGAATGTTGCTTTGAGAGTATTCACCACCTCCTTAATTCCTCAAAAAAAATCCTATGTCCTCATCCATATTTATTATTAAGGTCTTTAGTATGGCAAATATAAACCTCTTTTCTTAATAAAATTTTCATCTGGCATTACTTATTTTCATTAATAAAAGAGAAACACAAGGGGCACATGATATTTTTCTTCACTAATTTACTCACTAAATCCCTAAGGCAGCTATTTCACTCCATTTGGACACCACCACCCTGTCCTGATCTTTCAAACAAGCCAGCACCAAAATCATAATCCTGGTGCTGCCACTTCCTCTCCTTCAGCTAGAAATGTCTGAAAGGGCTAGGGGCTTGCTAATTTGGATAGGGATTTTATGCTTATTTTAATTTTGCCCCACTGCAGGTCAAGGCTTTAACTGGACACTCCACGGTGTCATCTCATAAAATGTCTGAAAATTTACTGCAGTCAGTGGGAGATATGAAGTCTGTTTGCATTCTGTCTGTGCAGATTTCTCTAGCCCTCACAATCTTTCTCTGAGTTGACTCCTGTTCTGTGGAACAGCCTGGTACTGTCACCCATGCCCTTTTTTGCCACTTCTGTGTGTGGAATTGAGTAAATTATTTAACCTGCCTAGGATTCAGCATCCTCTGTCAACATGCTACTCATATCAATACCACATTCACAAAGAAAATCATAACTCTTGCTATTTGTTATTCATACTTAATTAAAAAATGATCTGATATACTCAGTAATAACTTGAGAACTCTGAGATTTTTTTGATGCATGATAAACAAAAGTGGTAAAAACTGAAATTAAGAAAAAGTTGAAAAATGTACAGCTTCAAATCGAGCTTTTGATTTTATTTCTGTGGTAATAAAATTGCACTACTTTTGCCCCTGTAGTGTTGATTGTTGTCTAGGACTTTAAATTTCTGTCATTAGGAAAATGCAGGAGGCAACATACTTGTGCATTTATGAGAAATATAAAAAGAAGGAATCCAACTGTGAGTGCATCTCCCACTGAGCCAAAATTTACTGTGTTCTTCTTTCTTTTCAAATTGGTCTTTTTGCAACATCAAGGAAAAGTGGCAAAGGAAATGAAAGCAGCTATATTTAATACAGTCTTCATTGAAATCCACAGAACAGAAACTGTTCTTGCTTAAATTAATTCAGGACAGATAAATAATGTGTAACAGAGCAATTAACGCAAACAAACCAACTTGCAATTTAGCTACTGTGTAGCATACTCAGTGTCAGTGTTAATTAGTTGGGACAAAACTGCATCTTTGTCAGAGGATAGTAGACCTCAGAGTTATCATATTTTTAAAATTCTGTCCCTGCCTGTCAATTACAGGATTCTCAGCAAGCCCATTGATAGCAGGATAGTAAAGGACTTCAAATAATGTGCTTAAGATTGGAGAACTGCAAAACATAGAACATCACTCGGATGGACAGCTGGTAAAAGCAAGTGCAAGTGAGAAGAAACCTGAGGCTCTTATGAATTTTGTATTGGAGAAAAAGTTTCATGTTAGGACATTGGACATTTTGCTGGACCTAGCTGGACCTTTGGTTCTCAGAGAGGCCAAAATTTCCTACAATGAGTACACACGTGCTGTGACATTGTTGGTTTTATGTTTGTTGAAAAAACTTACCTACAGAATTAATGTGTTTCACACTGCTCGACAAGGAGAAATTAGATTACAAGGTTCTTTCCTTAAAGAGTACTGATTTGGGGACTAACATCAGTTCAGAATGGACAATTATTAAAAAAATGTAGAGAGTTTTCACAATGTGAATTTTTGTTGCTTGATTAAAAATGATTGAAGAAATTGCTTGTGATTGAAGTAATCCTTTGGGACTTCACATAATATATTCCTGCAATTCTTTTTGTGCTAATCCCATCCTTCCCCTTAAAACTAGGAAGGTTTCCTTATACTTAGGAAGGAAAGTTAAACATGAAGTATGTGGTGACAGTAGGATGCAAAGGAACCTGAAGGGAAGGGAGAAAAAGTACAGATAGCAATAGGTTCACCTTAACCTTTACATTTTCAATGGGTGGTTTCAGTAAGACAATTTAACTCAACTGTCTTACAGCCCAAAGTGCTGCTTATCCTTAACTACAAAATAAGTAATCACACATTTAAACAATTTGGCAGTTGCATAGAGTTGCAGGTAAAAAAGCAAAAATCATACAAAACGATTAGAGGCAAAAGGCCAGCACAGCATAAAAAGAGTTTTTCAGCTGGTGTATGTCATGCAAGCAATGTACTCATCAACTCACCTTAACAAGTATACTGACTTGCCCAATTCTTTCTAAAATATGTCAGTTAAAATTTGTCTGTATGTACAGCAGTGGCAGTAGCAAAGGAAAGCATGAAACTGATGTACCATATAAAAAGTTTCATACGTAACTTCAGATCTTGCATAACATACTGAGCATGTGCTCCAGCTCTGCAGAAGATTCATAGTCCTGTAATGTCTGATGTAACACTTGATTTCTCATAAAGTTCAAATCATAAGCTTGTGATAAATCCTGATGTAACTAATTATTGTGGGTCACTTAGTCATTGTAGATCACAAGAAATAAAATGGTTTGGTTGTATCTGGTATTTGTCACCTAGAAATGTTGTACAGCCATATTTGCTAGGACTGTGGGATGTACTAAGGTTGTGAAGTTATCAGGTTACTGCAGATTTATCCCTATATTTGTTTACTAGTCCTTCTCAAACAAACCTTGATTTTTCCAGCTACAACTGAAAACACAGTTATTTCTGACCATTTATATACCAGGTTGTCTGAACAGAGTGTTTCAGTAAGCTTTTCATTACTGCTTGTTTCTTTTCTTTTTGTTTTTGCTAATCATGGGATCTATATCCTCACCTAAGTAAGCTACAAAAATAGATCTGATCTTCTTTCTCCAGTTAGAAAGTTTATTTACTTTACAGAAAGCTCTGGTAGATAATAAGGATTGAATAAAGGTCTTCAAATACAATAAAATTTATGAATGCTATGATTTAAAACCCTAAAGATACAGCATGGTGAGCCTCATGGATTAAATTATGATCCTTATTTCAATAATTCTATATCCCTTTGCCTGTCCCAACTGGTTGTAGAAAATGGTCCATCCTCAGCAGCGTCAGTACTGTGAGTTCTACCTTTCTGACTTCATCCACAGTTTGAAGTTAATTCTGTATCTTAAATTGGTTTCTGTAGATTTCTACTTACTAAGCTTTAGGTTAGGACAGACACATTATGCAAAATTTACTCTACTTTTGTCTTTGCTTTTTTCAGGCTTTGTCTTAAATTTCACATAGGTGGTTTCTTGGTTGCATAAAGACACTGCTTAAATAATTTGGTCACACTTTTGTTGTCTTTTCCCTGGTATGTACATGAAGTGACTTTGCCTTTTCTGCAGAGGCATGGTTTCCCTTTCTGTTCTTCCTTCTGTTTTAACTTTCTCTGCTACATTCATTCTTCCTTGCCTAATATCACCCTTTCCAAAGTTGGATAGTTAAAGAAATGATATTTTCATAGCTGGAATCTATTGATAGGATCAGACTCATCACCCCAGAAAATCATATTTGCCATGTGTTTAGGTGATAGGGGAAAGTAGGAATGATAGCTGCAGTCTGTCTAGCTTTTATTCTGCTCCAGTCAGTTCAGACTTAGTGCCTGCTCTATGCCCTAAGCAGTACAAACTCCTAGTGCCCACCTGTCTCTCTACAGCAGAAACACTCAGAACCCTGAATTCCATGTGGAGGAGGATTAAATCATGCTGAAGAAGGGCTGGAAGATGGTGGTGAAGTGTTAGATGCTGTGATGTATTAATATCTGACAGAAGCTGGTGTGGTTGCATTTGGCAATTGTTTTCTAATTAGACTTTGCTGAAGCCTTCTCCATCAAGGAACGAGCAATGTGTGTGTTTGTTGTCACCAGTGGAATCTTGGTCTGTGTCACTTAGAGAAGTCCTGATACTTCGCTCCTTTCTGGAAAGGTCTTCTGCTAGGAAAGTCATGAACATCCCAAAACACTGGCATAGCAGAGTCAGAAAGAAAGACTCCGTGGGGAGGGGATAGGAGGAGAGTGCTGCTGAAGGAAAGGTGCTGGTTGATTTGGCTCAGCAGGACTCTATGGACAGCAGGAGTGTGCAGATTGGGAACTCCTACACCAGGGGTGGCTGCAGGAGAAACACAAACGCATCAGGAGAAAATATTCCTTGATGGCACATATAGTTTTCTTCATACACTTGAATTTTATTAAGTGATTTGCCACCCAAAGAGCAACAATTGCAAGCAACATGTAGGGCTTAGGGTACCATATGTTCAGAGCACTGATCTACCACACAGTTAGCACTGCAGTTCTTCCCTAGACAGGAAAAAAGAAGAAAAGGTATCTAAAAAGTGTAGTTGTAAAAACAGCTGGGAAACTTACACAGTCTATGCTTTTGCTATGAAAGTTAGGCAATCCCTATTGTCTGGTGATTTCATAAGCACTGAATTGATAGTTCATTCTGCAGCAAAACTTCCCAAGAGACAGTAAACTATAGTAAGAACATCAATATTAAAGATAAGATGTTAATGTTATGTATAAATAGAATAATGAAGTTGAAAGGGATCTCTGGAGGCTATCTGGTCCAAGTTCCTGCTCAAGCTTAGAGTTAGATCAGGCTGCTGGTGGACCTATACAACTGACTTTCAAGTAGCTTCAAGTATGGAGATTTTCTATGCTTTCATTAATAACTGCAAGAGTATGTCTTTGTGTTGGGTCATGAGAAAAGTTCATTTTCTGCAAACATTTGCCTATAGATCAACTAATAAATGTTAGTATATTTAGTATAGTGTTATATATAGGTTAGTATATTTTGATCCAAACTCCAGGTCTGAATAAATATAAATGTGACATAAACGAAACCAAGTCACCCTCAAAAGTGAATAACACACTGCAGTTTGAACCATATGAAGGCTGAAGACCCTTCTGCTGTTACAAATATGACAGAGAATCAAAATAATAAAATAGACCCAGGACAGGAAGGCAGACTCAGTTCAAAGGTTGAGACTGCAAATACTCAGCACATCTATCAAACCACTCAACCCCAGGCAACAACATACGAGAACTAAATTGTGTTGTTTTGCTTTGGTAGTGTTTTCCTATACAGTCTGCTAAGAGGATAGCAGCAACAATATTACCTAATAAAATATATTATAAGAATCATTGTCAATATTGCAGCAAAAGTTTAGAGAACTGCCAGCATAAAAGGAAATGGTATGTTTATTAATTTCAAGCTGGATAAGGATATAGCACTAGCAGCTGAGATATTACTTCTGAAAGAAAATCCACAAAGCGTAGGAGGTGAAGAGGTAAAATTCATGTTTGCTGAGGTGACCTAACTTCCATAACGGAATATATGAACTAAATTTGCCAGTAAATAAGCTCAAGCAGATGCAATTTTTAATACTAACAAGAAATAAAAATCCCATTATTAGCTTGAGAATATACAAAATCCTTGCTTTCATTTGAGGGTGGTTCAGTAGAAATGAAGCTAAATAGGCATTAAAAAAATTTTAAAACATCTTTCTTGAATACCAAAACTCTCAACAGAATAGGAAAGAATACACAGGAAATGTGTATTTTTCTTAATTTTTAAAATATTTTTAGAAATCCACCTTATGGTTAAGACAGAAAAAGCTTAGTAAGTTGTTTCCTCTGGAAATCATAGAGTCAGAAGGGGAGTGGGGGAAATATATGGTGATGTTCTCACTGATCTGTATAGTGCCGGTGCTGTTCTCACTGATCTCTGTAGTAGTAAAAGTTGATCCCTCCATTTGAAAGCAAACCTCAATCTAAAATATGGGGGGAAAAATTAAGCTGCATATGCTCAGAGTTTTGTCAACAGAAACCAAAAGCCTTTTTTTTTCTTTTTCTGCATTGAAGAACCAGTAGGCCTCTGACAGTTTTCATTAGGGCAATCAAATATATTTTAATGCACTGTCAATACTTGTTTGTAGGGACACATCTTATGCAGACATGGGTTTTTACCTGTATGTTACCTGAGATGTACCACAAGAAGATGTCAGAAGTGAAGAAAGCAGACATTAAAATTCTGCTCCAAAATATATTGGATAATTGCATAAAAAGGTGGAGAAATTCCAACAGGAGAAATGAAAATGTAATCTAACAATCAGGATATTCTTACTGGAAGTCTGTGTTTGTACTTGAGATCTCTTGTAAGGTGTAGGAGGAGGAAGGTTTTGGATCTGGCACTTTCATATCAATGGCAAACAAGACAGTAAGCACCAACCTGCCTGGTGAGCATGAGGGGAAATTTACTCCCTCATATTATTAATTTTTTTAATGAAGCCCAAGATGGCTGATGCTTTCTGAGAATCTGATGGGTTCACTTCCACAGGACCAGCAGGTGGAAGGGGTGGGAAGGGGAGATATGTATGTGACGGTAGGTGTGGGGCACACGCTGGCAGCATGCACATCAGCGCCCTGGGAGCTCAAGACCTGGTAAGGAAGAACAGATGCCTCCATAACTAGCTAAGCATTCAAGCTGGAGACAAAACTTTGGATCAAGTACCACAGCCCTTTTTCTGCATCTGAATCAGAATGTCACAAAATTTCCTCCAGATGGAAAGAAGTTAGATGGGCAGGAGGAGGTTAATTTAAGATAGGTTAGACAAGGAGTAAATATGTGCACTTCCTATCAGTATTGCGGGTTCACAGGAGGTTTTTCAGAATGTTCAAACCTAATTTAAACTCGTGATGAAAAACTGCCACTCCTCTTATTTATAGAGCTGGTTTGTCAGCTCCAGGATTCGAGCTATTGGGAAATTCCTCTCTCAGCCAAAAATTTGTAGCCATGAGCTGTGTCCACAGTTGCTCACAAGCTTTAAGGAAATGAGAGGAAGAGGTTGAAAAGACCAAAGCTTAAAGCCATGAAAAGTACCTCTATCTTAATACATACTACAGCTTTTGCCAGCTGCTTGCTGTGGTGGGGCTCCTCATGTAGAGCAGTTTAAAGCAACTAGCTTCAGTGCAGCTTAGCTGCATGATGAGTTTGATATGTCTGTAACTATCTGCCCACATTGTGGGAGGTCAGCCTGCAGCTGGACAGTAAATCTGGTGGGCTGGGAGGTGTCAGACCTCTTTTGTGTATCCATAAAACACCTCCGGGCAGCTATGCAGTGTCTGCAGAAGTAAGAGAGGTTTTACTTTGGTTGGACTCTTCTAGTGATGGTAAATATAAGCTGTGTAGAGTAAGATACGAAATGAATCATATGTAGTTCTCATTAAATCATAAGTTAATCCTGCTGTTAACTTAACTTAGTCTCAAGGGGAGGGCACAGCCTGAGATTGGACTCATGCATTGGGTATCCTTGAACTTCAAAGTACAAGGTGAGAAAGGTGGGATTTAAGCATTAAACATGCTTGCAGTATCTAAAATGTCCCTATATTCTTTGACAGTGTTCGTGCCTGCCTGCCGCAATGATGTCTACCTCAGTTCTTTGTCAAGCCTCTCCTAGGTGAGTTTTTAGAGGATATATATCACAAAGGACTTCAGAGACACTAGATTGTACACTCTTTTAGCAGCTTAAAGGGCTGTTTTCCTTAGGGTGGTGGTGATTTATCACCCTTCCTTGCTTCTTCAACTGCATTTGATAATGAACATTTGGTTCGGCCACTGTGCAGGGTAGATATGGACTCTAAGGATCAGACTGACATGATAGCTGATTTAAATACTTAAATTATTTAACTATATGGTGTAGGGGTAGCTGCTATCCAGTTCTGTGAACTTCACTGTTTCATCAGGAAACCTGCAGCCTTGGAACTGCCAGTCCGATCCTAAACACACAATAAACATTTATTTTTTTACAAAGCCTTAAAGAGGAAAAGTCATTTAAGCATAGTACATGTCTTTTCATTTGTCATATTTTATCATTAATAGAATAATTTTTGTTCTTGTCTGTAACGTGTCAATAAGTAAATAAAATAGAATAATAATATCCCTAAAATGTGAGTGACTCATAGTAAAAACTTATCCATTTATTAAAAAAAGAAATATTTATGTTCAATATTTCAGAAGCAGCCAACAGTTAACATCTGGGGTTTTTCACAAGGGAAATACCAAAACTGGACACACACATTGAGTGTTCCTGGCACTGTTTCACATATTGTGTGAGAGTAATGGCTGAAGGTCCTCAATGTCTATACATTTTTGATCGATTTTGTGACAATTCAGCTGCATATTTGGTGTGCCAGCAACCTGGGGTGAAATAATAAGGGAAAGCATGGTGGTGTTGTTTTACCCTATGGCTCCTTTGCAATGTTAAGTCCTTTAAAGCCTATCTTCCTGGAAAAGAAAAGAAACTCACCTCATTCCTCATCTTGTAATGAAGGATGCATACTGTTAGAAACAAGAATTTCTCTGAGCCTTTGCATGGACAGTCAGTACTTAGAGAAAAATAGAAATGACTGTCATTAACTCTTGCCTCCAGCTTCGTATTAATGTATTTTTAAAGCTGTAAAATTTCTGCTTGTGGTAGATGGTTTGAGAAGGAATAGATAAGTCAAGTTTAAAATAAGTTCTTGCTCTGAGTAAGGCAACCTGTGAGACTGTTGAATTGTTGATTGCTAATGGGACTTAGAGAGAAACACTATGAGACAAAGGGAAAAAAATGCATCAACAATTACTGATATTGCATTTGTCTGTCTTATCCATAAGTGCTGGCATGCATTTATGAAAGAACTGAGTGGTCTGCTGTCAAGTACAGTTACTCACCAGTGGACATTTTTTATGATATTAATAAACAGAAACCTTGGTGTTCAAACACTGGTCTATCCAGCTCAGTATTTTGCCTCCAGTAACAGGAGGTACTAGATATGTTACAGAAATACTAAGTTTGCAGTTATTTAATATTCTGAGTGTACAGAAACTTTCTTTTTTGTCTCTTTGAGTGAGAAGCAGTTTTGTCCCTTGAAGGAAGAAGGAGGAGACATATTCTACCAAAGCTCTTGGTATTTTCCTTATCAGTAAAAATGCATTATCATTTGGGGAATCTACGAAAGATGTTGACAGAAAGGAATATTGCGAAAGAAGTTGACCACAGGCTAATCGTGCTTTGCCTGGGGAAAGTGTTCCTCATCTGCCTTTCAGTATTAGGGAATGCCCTTTTCTCTTGTATTAGGAGAGAGGACAACAGAAATGGGGAATCATTTTAGATGTTGTGTAGGAGAGAAACATGAATGGTAATCAGTGGAAAACATCAGAATGGCTCATAATCAACACTGAAGCCCTGCTGCTGTGAACCCCAGGCTGAAGCCTATGTTCATGTGCATTTTCATGTGATATTCAAGGCAAAACCAATGATGTTTTGTGGGTGAGGGTGGAAAGCAGAAGGGACAGATGTGCCACTGGCGATGACACAAGGCACGTTGGCTGAATGTTTTGTATGCTGGGCCTAGCACGGTCCTGGCCTTTCTGATCTTCCCTTAGTTTTCTTTCACATGAATTCTGACTTTCACAGAAAAATTTTGAGAAAGACCAAGAACTGTGTGAAACAGACAGCATGTGGCAAGCATGTCATCACTGAAACTCTCTAGGTATATAATAATTCAGGCAACAAATCAGGCCAATGACTTTTAGGACTACACTAATGCTTTTTGCTTGGATCTGAATACCAATATGCCCAAGTTTGGTTTTTTCCTATGTTCCCATCATGATCACTATTACAAAAAGGCCTTTAAGAAACTATTTCTGGACATTCTTGGTATTCAGAACCTGACTATGAATTACAACCAGACGCTAGATGGGTGGAATACTCCAGTACCTCACAGTATTCACATGAGAACTGAGATTTGAGTCTGGTGAGAAGTGAGTCAAAACATGGCTTGGTAGTCCAGTTAGTGTCATGGTCTTAGGTGTAATTACTATTCTTCATAGTGCTGCTATGAGGCAGAACTATTTTTTGAGACATATACTACAGCAAGGATGATGGAGGCTCTTTCCACAGTTAAACCCCAGTAACTTCTTTGTAATGGGCAGATTATCGCTCCCAGGTCCTTCGTGTGAGTGACACACTGGTGCTGCACTACTGGGGCTCAGCCAGGCAGTTTCCACATCTTATGGGGTCCCAGCATCAACCTTCAAACCACTTTGTATACACAGAAACAACTTACCCAATTTCTGGCATTACTGTAGGACAACACTGTCAAGGTGTGTAACAATAAAAAATGATGAGAAAGAGATTCCCCTCACAAAATGGTGAGGGAAATAAGGCAAAAAGAATCAGGCTAGCAATTCTAATTGCTATACAGCATTGCTCTAAGAATTTCCTTCTTAGGAAAAGAAGTACAAGCTGCTTGGATGCACACGAGAGGCTGCTAAGAGCTTGCAGTGGCCCTGAACCTTGCAGTTGAGGGTGGGTGGGATTTAAAAACCAGAAAACATTTCAAATTTAATAGCTGTGATGCTCGTTGGCTGAGTATGGGGAAAAAAAGAAAACCTTGAAAGAAATTATCTGATTCCAAAAGCATATGTAGCATACTTTAATTATGGAAGGAAAAGAAAGAGGGATAAAACAGCAATCAACAGAACTTGAACTGTGTCTAGCATCTGAAAGAAAGACAGGAACAGAAATGGAGCCAGAACTAAAAGTCAGAGCCTCAAAGCAAATATTTTTGTCTGAAATTGCATATTGCCAGCATCCCCAAATTGCTAATTATCTTCCCTCTCTCAATCTGCTACTACTCAGCTGTGCAGATAAATCCACTATTTACCTGCATCTCCACCAAGATTTTTCTGTGAGCTATCTTGAGTGTATGGTTTTCTCATGGGCACTAAGGGGAGGTAGGTAGCTAATGTCATATGTCAAGTGCTACTTGAAACTTTTTCAGACCTTACTGATGCTTTTTGAGACTAAGGTAGAGCTTAAAAAGATACTGCATCTTCCTTCTCAGCCTTCTATCACAGAGGACCCCTATAGGCCTCATTATGTCTGTAATATTCCATATACTATCAGAAACTATTGTCATGCTTTGCATTGTAAGGAGGAAAGAGGAGTTGGAGACCAGCATTGCTTGCTCTTGTCATGTTATTTCGCTGTTGTCAGTCGAGAAGGAGCAATTATCAAAGTCAGCATGGAGGAAATTTGGGAGTTTTTCTATACATTCCTTGTTGCCTCCAGTTGGAATAATGTCAGATCCACATGGCAAGGATGGAGAAGATGCTTTCTCTTTCAGTGTTGTTGCCTTGACAGAGTGGTTCTGATCATCCACAGGGCATCCAGAGAGGTGTGTGTATGTATGTGAAGGTAGCTGGATTATAGTGGGAGCATTGTTGGAGGATGAGTCTGGGAGGCTTTGGGGTACAGCACTGTTTTCCAGGTGGCAGTGGCCATCTGACACAAATGTGAGAAATACAAATGGTCCTTACTTGTTGTTTAGTTGGGATCCAACCCTGCTAGTAGATCTCAAACACACACACACACATGCACACATAAGAACAAATAGGTCTCTCTGGGAGCAGGTCAAGCCCAATGGTGTCCTTCACCTCTCAGGCCCCTGCATTGCCCAATAGCTGGGTCAGACCTATGGTCCCTCCATTAGTCAACTCTCAGACTTCTGGTATTTGTCCCCCAGATCTCTTCTATTCACTGACTACTCTGTCTTGATGTTCTCTAGAGTGGATTTGCATAGACTGGAGAGCGCTTTCACCCGGGGTAGTATTTAGGAATGGAGTGTAACAACAACAGACTGCAGTGGTCATGCACAGGACTTGGTGGCTTTGAACTGCTCCCCTCTTCTCTCCTTTTTTCCCATCATGGCTCCTCCCCTACCTGAATTGATGTCTATATTTCCCCTCCCCCTAAACATCTCATAGTAAGTTTATTACATTCCTACAGTTTCCTCAAATATCCTATAATAAGTTTACTTATGTCCTCAAGACCCATGGTAATCTTTCTTCCCCCGCCTTATCAGTGAAAGAGTTTTGGTGCAAGCTCCTCAAAGCTTTAAGTGGTTCCAGCAATGTCCCATTAATAATCAAGGTGAGAGCTCTGGTCTTTGGTATAGTCTCAATTTTCTCCTGGTCTTTTTGGATTCTGTGCCTGGGATTTTAATTTATTACTTATCTTCCTGTCTCTTGTCCCAGTCTTTTATGTCTCAACAGCCCTGAACCTGATATCCTTAGAAAGTAAATAGCCTGTCAGTCCTCACAAGAGTATTTTGCAGTCTTCTCTAATAGACATTCAGAGTATCTTCTGAAGATGAGGTGGGCCAGGAAATGACTGTGCTTAATTTTGCTCTTGTGTGAATTTTGGACTAAAAATATATATTGTCTCTATAGCAGCCAAACAACTTCATATATCAAGAAATCAAGCTAATGGAGGGAAATAAAACTAAATACAAGCTTTATATCAAGGCTCATTAAATTACAAATCATTGAATGACTTGAAATAAGATTAAAATGTGAGTTCTCTAGTCTATTTTTAAGCTGTTCTACTGTTATGGTTTTTTATTATATAAAAGTTAAGCTACTCATTTATAAAATCATCTAAATGCACCTTTTTCACCTTCTGTTCTTGGATTTGGCAGTGAAAAATTGTTCTGATTGCGGTTTCTTGAAGTGTAATTACTTTGTCAAAGAAAATATAATTAGAACTGATATTTAAAATGCATTATAATTGTGCTTAAGCCATTTGATAATTTGCTCACGTATTGGATGTTTTATTAATTTAACAACAGCTAACAATACTGAAGTTGGAGAATCAGCTGACAATTTTTCTTTCCCATTTTAAAGAAAACATAATTTGCTCTAGCCTTCCATCTACTCCCAGAGAGAAGCTGTGGAAATCCACTTTCTGCAAGCAGCTTCATGGACTTCACAACGAATTGTTCACAGTAGTACTCCTGTTGATATGCTGACTGGATCAGGTTCTGTTTGAATGACTTGAACTTCATATTTGACCACTCTAAGATTTTAGAGGAGAGAAATGTGGTGTAAACAACTGAGTTGGGGGTGGGGAGCTGAGTTTTAGTTCCAGCTTTGTCACTCAAACAAATTCAAGCTTTCCAGCTTTACCTTCTTGTAACACAAGTTTGTTAGATGCTTAACGGCTTCTCTGGGTGGTGACAAGAACTCAGCAGATGGTAGCTTGGAAGCTGAAAATAACTATTCTTATATTAGTTATTTTCTTTATTTGGAATGGACTCCTGATAATCCAAAATAAGGAACTCCCATGACTCTAACATGTCATAATACTCCAAGCGACACTTGCCTTTCTTTGCTAATAGTGAGCAACATCTACCATTCATCACCACTTCATGCAGATTCATTAAACATTCCTCACTTCCCACGTGAAGTCAGTAATGTGTCCTTTGCAGTGACAGCAGCTTTGGGGCAAGAAGGTGGTGAGCACTAGTCTGCAACTGCAATCATAGCAGTGGACATGTAGATGTCCTATTCTGGGAAATATAAACTTTTATATCCCCTAATGCCTGCACTGTGACCAGAAACACATTAGATATAAGGAATGACTGTCGCACACCAGATGTTTTGCACTAAGCTCTTGGTGGTGGGGACTATGCATAGGCAACACCAGGCCATTTGGCTGCTGCTCCGTGCTGCGATGGAAGATACCCATAGTGATGGAGGACCAGACATAGGACTCATTTCTAAGTCTGAGCTGACTCTATTCAGAAGCAGAAATCACATAATCACCTCAGCAACAAAAGCAACAGATGGCAAGCAATCCATAGATAGCTGCTGCATTAGCAGTCATGAGCAGAACCAAAACAGGCTTTGGGAGCGAACTGAGCAGAAGCTCCCAAATCAGTTGTGATGCGTGGTGAAGGTGGATGCATTTGTTTCTGGTGTC
The DNA here is from genome assembly GCA_013399855.1 of Oxyruncus cristatus. NCBI lineage: Eukaryota > Metazoa > Chordata > Aves > Passeriformes > Cotingidae > Oxyruncus > Oxyruncus cristatus. Next base: position 3,820,686 of record VXAY01012530.1, on the reverse strand, counting down.
ACTGTAAAGGTGGATAGTGCACAATGCAAGGCAGACACGCACACAGCTACAGTGCTTTGTAAGTGTGGTGTTCAGTGCAGCACAGAGTGTCCTTTGGATGCTGTTTTTTGTATAAGTATTGAAAGAAGAGGCCCTCAAGAGGAAGTTTGTAGCGAAGATGGATGTTTGTGGGTGTAGGTGTGTCACCAAAAGAAGGGGACTGGCAGACTATTGCCTCGTGCACAGAACTAGTATCAGTTAGTCTTTTTACCCTCAGGTGTTTTATCTACGAGAAAGAAAATACATATTCACTAAACTTTTCTAGAGGCTCTCTTGAAAACACCTGTGGAGTGTATGTAATTCAATGGCAGAATCTGTTTCATGTGGATTTCACTAACCAGGAAGAACTCGTTTTCTGGATGCATTCTTCAATTCAACCTCCAGGTAGGAAGCTACAGTCACATTCAAAAGCCCATGCTATAGAGACAATGTTTACAGAGTCTTCACTAGAGCTCTTCCAGGTGGAACTAGTGTGACTGAGGAGAGTTCTGGGCAGGGATATTTATGTGTCCACTTTTTTTTTTCTTAATCAGAAGATGCAGGTGTCTTTTTGTATTAACTTTCTTTGGAGAGGAAAAGCAACTAACTCACTCCCCCAGGATAGTTTGGTTTTTTTCTTTGCCGCTGTACTATTTTGCTCTTTGATATTTTTCAAAAGACTTTTCATGGTCCCCACTAAAGTAGTCTTTGATTTCCTTGAGTCTCAGGGTATTTCAGCCTGTTATCACTCAGTCTAGTTTTCATTTTAGGCAGCCAAACAAAATTTAGTAACACTACAAGTGTGTTTACTTTTTTGCTGATAAAGAGGTCCAGTCACACAGCCTCTTTGCCTTGAACAATATTTAATGTCAGCAGTGGAAAACTACTCACCTGAACACGAGATTCAGGAAAAAACATCCCCATGAGCAGAGGGAGAGAGGAGGATGTGGTCTTAATGTGCTGAACTACAAGGGCCAGCAAATTACTGATTCTGTTGTATCCATGGGAAAAACTTCCCCTCACCTGAGAACCCTTCCCCTAAATGTCAGAGGGTGCACTGCATCTTACCGTCAGCTCAAACTACCTGCTCATTCTTGGGGAATTTTAAACGGGGACTGCAGCCCAGGAAGTTTTGATGTTGTTCTGCACAGACTGGGGTTGTGGTTATTTCATCCCTCTGTATTTTATTGCTTTTTCCTTCTTTATTTTTTAATTCTTTTTTAATTCTTTCTTTACCACTTTTGCTGTCATCAAATCCTTCCTTCCTCCTTTATGTGCCTCATTTCCATCTTTTCAGATCCCTTCCTGCTGTGTGATGAGCCGTTTGCTTTTAACTAGTGGTAGGTCCCTCAGCAAGACCTCTCAGGTCCCTAAAGCCCACTGGGATCAGACAGTTGTCTCTGATCTCTGGAAAAATCTGTCACTCTTCTCTTATCAAACAAGAAGAAAGGAGGCAGAAAGGAGTCTCATGTGCTGATGGGCTGGTGTGTTCCTCTGGTCTCTAAACAGCCATTCCTATTTGGAAAAACAGTTCCTCAATATTCATGTTGCCACCTCTCTGGTCCCATAGCTCCCATATCTATTGCTTCAACTAGTTTTGCTGTGCTTTTTTACTGAACAGGAGAGATTACAAGATTACATTCCAGTAAGTTTCAAGAAATGAGGTTTCAGTTAGAACTGAGAGTTCCATTAATAACTAGGGAAAAGTAAAAAACCTAAGATCCGTAACTTCAGTAGTTGTTTTGGCATTTCTTAACACTCAGAGCATAGGCACAGGGGTTCTGTGGATAGGTGAGAACAAAAAAGAGGAGATAGAAGACAAGGCTGTGCTGGTGTCAGCACAGCCTTGTGCACCAGTGTCATCAGGGCCTCTTTGTGGTCCCATTTCTAAAAATAATTGTTCATTATTAAAACAAATTAACATTAAATATTTTTACTTTATTTTCCTTTTGCGGTTTAAATACACTTGATGTCTTAGGTAAAGTTGTGATTAAGAATTTGAATAGACCTTTCTGGATTATTTGAATTCTGTGAGTCTCCATTCCCTGGTGGGGCCAGAGGGGTATCTCACACACAGGATGAATGACAGCCATCACCAAGCTGACATTTGGTTTTGTTTTTTTCTCTTCTCTTCTCTCCAGCTGATACTTACCTAGCTATACATGGATATAGACTGTACAAAGCAGCATCAGTTCCTTAGCAGTGTACTGCATTGCATAGCTGTCTCTACACCTGGATGATTTGTTTGTCACACATGAAGTAACTGTAGTACAGTATATTTTATGACATACAGATTTACCAGCCTTTCAACTGGTACCTTGAATTTCCTGTGACTATGGTAATAGCTCTCATGCATCTCCCAGTTATATGTTCCAGGCACAGGTTCAGGTTGGGAATGGAGGACTGTTAAGGAGGAACTACAGTATGCTTTTAGTTAATGATGTAACATGCAAGCAGTGTTATTTTCATAGTTATAATAATGATGACAATGTCTTGAATGTTGCAGAAAAAACACTGCAGTGATGCAAATTGATTTTTCTACATGATCTAAAAATTTCAACTTCTTTTACTGCACTGGAAATTTAAAGGATTTGAATCTTTATAAAATCTTTTATTTTATTGCCCTTTGGTTAAAGGATAATTTAGGTTTCTTGGTCTTCAGGTAACTTACATTGTGGTAATGATCTCCTCTGATTATAAAACACAATTTAAAAATTACTATTACATGTGAGGATTGCAATGAGAAAAAAAATAAACTTTATAAATTCTCACTGAATTGGAATGAGACACAGAAAAGTGTGTTACTTTATTGGTTTCTTTTCTGTGATATTTAGAATGATTTAAAAATATGCGAAAGCCCAGAGAATTCACAACAGATTCTCTGTGTATCCAGACTTCATTATGGACTTTGGCAAACACATTTCACAGAATAAAGATGAGCCAAGTGCTGCCTTTCTACTAGGAATAACTTAAGCCAAGTGAATTAATGTTATGCCCTCTGTTTTTCTATATAGCCATCTTTCCTCTTTTTCTTTCTTTATTTTCTGTATCTTTCTCTTACCTCACACATACTTCTTTTCTCCCTTTCTAGCATTAATTTCCTCTTAGCTTACTTCTTCTGTAGCTTCATTCTGTCACGTCATTTCTTTTCAGGATTTCTTCCCTTCCGTCTGTTTTTGGCTCCTTTCTTTTTCAGATGTTGTTATTTTAGTTCCATAAATACAGAATTTTAAAAAGTGTTTTACTGCAAATTTTCCACCATTTTTTTCCAGTTTTGAGTCTGGATCCAAGCCCCAGACAAGGTGACTGGCCTGTAGTTTTCCAATCTTCCTTTTTCCTTTTCTGAAGACATATGTGATATTTGCCTTTTTTTTAACCATGGTGAATAGTCTCTCTGCTTCAGCCTCCAAAACCAGATCAATAAATTGATAAATCTCTAGCTGAAATGCTGCTGAATCACCCATCTACTCAGATGTAGAACGGTCTGGTGGAGTACAGCCAGACTTCTGTTAGAACTGTAAGAGAAAAAAACCCAAAAAGTAGTTAAGAACAAGTTTCTTCTCATACATATCTCCTCCAACTTTGCACTGATTAATAGGTTTTACGTGAAAGTCTACACAAGAACATCCTAGACTGCCTCTTCTCAATTTGTTGTATTCACAGCAGACATCAGGCAGGTTAAAGTCTCCCAAAAGCAAAAGGGCTGGTGATCTTGAAACATCCACCGGCTGCTTGTAGAATACTTCCTCCACCTCTTCATCCTAGTTGGGTGGTCTATAACAGACTCCCACCAGGATGTCAGCCTTGTTGGCTTTCCCCCTGATTCTTGCCCATAGGCACTCAACCTTATCATCACTAACCTCCAGTTCTATAGAGTCAAGAGAGTCTCTAATCTACAGAGCCACCCCTCCACCTCTCCTACCTTGTCTGTCTCTTCTGAAGAGCTTGTAGCCATCCATGGAGGCACTCCAGTCACGCAAGTCATCCCATCTCATTTCCGTGATAGCGACTGTGTCATGACTTTCCTGCTGCACGATGGCTTCCAGCTCCTCTTGTTTGTTACCCATACTGCATACCAGCTACTGAGAAGAAATTACCTGTATCCCAGCCAAAACCAGGGCAACAGTGAAGCAATAGAGCAAACTATATGATGGTTTCTGATAGTGACACATTTGAAAACTTATTTGATTATTTTATCGTTGTAAAAATTATACAGAGCTGTTTGCAGGTATTATTCCTCCAGAGGTTTATGGCTAGCATGTCAGAAAACTCCAAGCATTTGATTACATTGTTAACAAGGTGTTTGACAGCAAAGAAGAATTTTAACAAGGCTTAAGGAGGCTTTATATTTCAGATTTGTTACATTTTTAGTCAGGCTGTAAATAGTAGTAGCAAGGCAGTTAGAAAGAATGAAAGAAAACTATGTCCCCGTTAGCAGGTAGTTCAGTGCAACATGAAGTTTTGGAGGGGGAAACAGCTGGTGCTGAGGGCCCAGCAGTTCTGTCATACAATGGGACTGACTCCTTCCTGGTCCTGCAGACTGATTACCCATCAGTGGTTGGAGCACATCAGGTGAGCTTGTGAAGTTCAGCATTTCATTTAGGCCTATACGATGAAATGGAGCTTGTGTGCTCTCAGGTCACTCTGAGGTCTGAAACAAAATGGGGTGATTGGAAATGGCAGGAGATTTGATTCAGAAGTGCACTCCTGCTTCAGGCTATCACATTAATGTAGACACATACAATACTAATTAAGAAGTAGTGGATCAAATAGACTGAAGAGACAGGGAACACATAATCATTACAGCAATTCCTGTTATGTCATGTCTTTTGTATTATGCCATTCATCTCTAGTACCATATTAACTACATAAAACTGAATGCAACAGGGAAATGTCGTATTTTTTAAGAATTCCTTGATCTTCAGTAAGATTTACCTTCTAGAACCGCATATCAGCACTTTTATAACCTCTGCTTAAAAAAAGATCACAGTACTTAGAAGCAAAAGGTCCAGTAAATAAACAAGATGGTCTTAAATGTCTTTTTATCACCAGTTATTTTAATAGAAGTGGAACAGATGACTTCAAAATGAACTGGATGCTTTGAGACTAACTTCTGTAACTTTTCTAGGTCCCCATAACTTCTCCTCCTATCTCGCTCTCTCTCTCTTCTTTCCCTTGTAGTTTGTTTGAGCCTTGCAGTTATGTGGGTCTACTGGAAAATTCCCCATGGACTGTATTTACTTTCCTGAGGGAGCATAATATGAAACTGTTACCAGATGAGTTGTTTGTATTTTTATGCTTTTCCTTTTCAGAACTCCGAGGCTGCAGTTTTTGATGGTATTTTCTGTATTATCTTTGCCATGCAGTTGACTGAGCCATGCCGAGTACCAAAGGCACATGACTCTCCATGTGAGATTTGGGACTGTACATCTGAGCTGGAAGTATTCACTTGGGTAAACTTCAATGAAGTCGTGGAAAAGCACAAACTTGAAGTTTCTATTTGATAGGAATATGTTAGTCTTTTCAAAGCTTTTAATTTTTATTTGTATAATGAATTTAAAGGCAGCAACATGTGTAAGGAATGTAATGAATTTAAGGGAAGTAAAGGGAGATGTTAAACGCTAGGGGTGTATTTAGCAGGAAGACAGCAGCTTTTATGGTTCTCCTGTTTCCTTTACCAAGGAGCAGGTAGCATATTCATTTCTGGAGCAGTCCCCCCCGCTCCAGCTGTAGCAGCCCACAGGACTGCCTGCATTCAGGGCAACAGCAGAGCAGATGCAGTGCTGAGCAGCAATCAGGGACCATTCACGTTAGTACTCTTTCAATTTTCTTTTGATATGCCCAGAAAATAGTTTTTAAATTTGTCAGACGCCACTGAGCTGTAGAAAGTTGTCAGCATGTCAGGAGCCCTGTCAGATATGTCCAGATGGGCTCTGATGCCTGTACAGTTTACCATACTCTCTTAAATTTCTGCTGTTTTAATTAAAAATAGAATAAGATGTGGTGCTTTGATCTGGGTTCATCCTCATATATATAAGTTCACCTCTGTGCTTAAATGCATGGTCAGACAGTCTGTTGCCAAACAGCTACAAGGAATGTCTGTAAATTGAATTCAGTACACTATCTCCAGGGACGACTACAATTGTCAGCTCTCTGTCAGCTAAATGAAAATAATGAAATGTAAGTTACGAACAGCAGCAAAATTGGATGAGTCATTCTATTTATACATGTAATTACATCTAAAGGTGCAAGTGTCTTGAAATTAAAAGAAGATTGGTTCTGTCAGGTGCTTAACAAGGTTTTCTTGGAAAGGGTCTTCTTCGAGAAAGCACTATAGAAAGCATCCATGTCAGCAAAAGCATAAACAGCTTGTCACTGTATGCCAAAATTCAAGAGGGATAACGCTGCAGTGCACATGTGCACATTGCTCTGACAGGCAGAGCGATTTGATCAAGATGGAGAGTGACTGCCATGTGAAGCTGTGCCTCCCTCCAGTTATGATAATGAGCATTAACTGAAAGTTGACAAAAGGAGGTAGAAAATGCTGAGGACAAGTGGGATCTCCTCTTTTCTTTCTTTAAATCTCTCAGAAGGCCTTGGGGCTCTGAAAGCTTGGTATCAGGATGCAATGCATATTAATAATATATGAAGCACAATTAGCACACATGGTGATTTGCAGGCTTGTAATTCATGCTTGGCTCCAAACTTCAGCACAGTACTAAGAGGGGATAGAAACAGCTACATCATAAATACAAAATAATGTGTTGATGCATTATTGAACAATTTAGTTCATCAAGTCTTGTCAGCAACAGTTGAAAAAAAAAGTGTTCCATGAGATATTCATACAAATAAAGTAATGAGATTTTGAGAATAAAAAAGTAGCTACAAAGGGTTTGGGTTTTGTTTTCATGAAGTGATTACAATTTTTTTAATTAAAATCTTATAGGATAAAGATTTTTTGAGTATTGATGGAGAGGTAACATCCATGGCTGTAACACCAAATACAAAAATTTACTCTTTGTCCTAGTTGCAACTGGCATAGAGTTAATTTTTTTCCTAGTAGCTGGTATAGTGTTGTATTTTGGATTTAGTATAAGAATAATGTTGATAACACACTGATGTTTTAGCTGTTGTTAATCAGTATTTATATTAAGGTAAGAACTTTTCAGCTTCTCATGCCCTGCCAGTGAGAAGGTTAGAGGGGCACAAGAAGCTGAGAGCAGACACATTCAGGACAGCTGACCCCAACCAGTCAAAGAGATATTCCATCCCATATGGCATCCTGCCCAGAAATAATCTAGGGGGAGAGCTAGCTGGAGTCCACTGCTCAAAACTGTCTGGGCATTTGTCAGTGAGTGGTGAGCATTTGCATTACACATCACCTGTTTTGTATATTCTAATTATTTTATCATTATTATTATTTTCCTCCTTTTCTGTTTCATTAAATTACCTTTATGTCAACCCACAAGTTTTCTCTGTTTTGTTCTTTTGACTCTCCCCCATCCTGCTTGGGTGCAGTTGTGCAGAGCGAGCGAGTGGCTGTGTACTGCGTAGCTGCCAGCAAGGGTTAAACCATGGCACACTTCTGCATGAAAGAGTGTAATACTACATAACTCTTTTTATGGGACTGGAACCCATCTCCTCACAGAATTCCTGAGTTTTACCGATATATCATAAGCAGTAAGCTGACGTGACTTATTTTGTGTGTCCATTATAGTACAGTGATCTTACTAACATCCAGAGTGCTTTAAAGCCCTGCTAGTTGGCACTGTAATTCATGGTGCATCTTAAATATTTGCTTACAGAAGTCGAGTATTGCATGTTCCTGTTCATATAACACGAATTTTTAATGCTTTTCAAATAGCTGAAAGTGAGCCCATGTGGTACTTTACTATGGCAGTTTATATAATAGATTTAATAGATACATTATGGAGCATGCTTTTAATGTCCATTATTGCACTTAGGAGTATATGTGTTACATTACAAAAATAATTTGTCAGCTGTAGTACACTGTTGCTATAGGAAGTTGCTGAAGGACTACCAAGACCATGGTTACCAATTATAGCTCTTAAATTGTGTCTGTTGAAAAGATAACTAAGTAAATTCATTAATAAAAAGTAACACAGTGACAGGTTGTCACATGAATATTTGTTCTGTTAAGCAGATTTGATTTTTTGCTAAGAAAACCTCTTGCTGCTTAAATGTCTGTTTAAAATATGGATTGTTTCAGTGAGAGAGAAGCATGGTTTGTGTTTGTTTTCAGCAACAAAATAAAACATGGACTGGCTGCCGTTACTTTTGCACGCATCTGTTCAAGATTGTTTGTTTATTCATGATTATTTTACCTCATAGATATTTTAAGCCAAACTCTCATTTCTTTAACTGGAATAATCTGCCAAAGAAACCGCAGATTTTCATAACTTTGAATCTTTCTCTTTTCCTGACAAATAGCATTACGTTTGAAAGGTCGCAGTGTCTTTGCAGGGCTAACTGGAGTTCAGCAGGTCCAGTCACGTGGCAGAGCTTCTGTGACCTTGGTTGGATGGAGAAGATCAGAATCAAAAACATAACTCCTAAATATACTGACAAATCCCATCACTTACAGACATGTAGGTTTCACCGATGCTTCAGAAGTTTGTATTATTTTTCTGTCAGATCCCCAGCTTAAACTTCAGTGAAAACACTAAAGTGAATATGGCTGG
>VXAY01012530.1:3788582-3811920 GCA_013399855.1 Oxyruncus cristatus | reverse complement strand
AAAAAAAAAAAAAATCCCAAAGTCTCAGGAACAGGTAACATAGATTTGTCATGTATTTTAGGTGAGTGAAATGAAGGTGCTGTCAGACTCTTTGAATGCATCTTTTAGAACCAAAATCTTACCATTGCAGTCACAGGATGCTCCTCTGGGTTTGGAAAAAAACAAAGTGGTCAGCAATTTGAACCGTGCCAAAGGAAGTAAGTAAGTTTACCTTTGATGAGCCTCAGTGGTTTTGATGGTGAAACATTAAATTTGTATGAGCCTACTTTTGTGGCTCACACAAATTCTTTGAAATGGTCCACAGAGACAACCAACCTCTGTCCTGACAAATTGTTGGTCCTTCTGAGAGGTTATATGCTTTTTTTTCAGGAATATATAATACCCTGTTTGCTAATCTGTCACACGTCTCCATTGCACACTGGGTGCTCTCATTTTCCTGTGTTTTAGTCCAATTTACTTTTATTTTGCTGGATTAATGCAAGTTGTATTTGTAAATCTATGTTAAAAAGCTAAACATTAGGACAGAGCAGAACTGCTCTTGAAGAATTGGTAAATTCCCTGGCTTTTACCATTATATTGACAACAACAAACAGTGCCTTAGGGAAAAGATTTGTGTAGATGTTTTTTGCTTAATATCAAAAAAACACTTATGTCCTCATCTAGCAGCCTTTCGACTGCCTGACCTACTCATTCTTCCGAGGAATCAGATGAAAATGAATCAGTCAGCACTTATATTGGGGAACTGCAACATGACGTTTACATTAGGAACGATCTCAGGAATGACAGAAAGACACATCTGTCAATCCAAGAGCAGTTCCTAGAGGGATATTAGTTTCTGAATTAAATCAGGACCTGCCTTTAGCATATGTTAAAACTCACTGTCAGATTGTATCAGGCAGGCTGAGTGGCAACAGAGTTGCCAAGATCAAGTTCTTGAAGGCGTGCTTCTTTTATTTCTGCCCCTTTGATTTTTAGGCAGGTAGATATTTGCAGCACTTGGCAGCCCAAGCAAAGCCAAGTTGTTACAGATTTGGACAGCAACATTTTACAATTATGTATGTTGAAAGCTTTCTGTCAAAAAATTGCTCCTCATTTTTCTCTTCAATCAACAGCTACAGGAGTCCACTAATACTCTACAGGGTAAGTTTAGGTGTTTCATGGGCTGCTTGTAGATGAAAGGTTTTTGCTTCAGCAGCTCATCATACTTTTACAGAAGTTACAGACTTTCTCATCGTACTTGTATTAAAAACTTGTAGAAAACCCTCAAGATTCGAATAATTTCTCGCACTGCACATCTGTGTCAGGATATTCTGGCTAATGCTTAGCACTAAAAGACATCAGCTTCCAATCAATAATCTGTATTTCAAGATCCTAGGTTGACCATTGCAGTTTAATGTAGGAACAGCCTTTATAGAGTTACTTTATCTTATATTAAATTGTTGGTCATGTGGGAATATACCAGATCTCTCTTTACAGATTTCTGTTCCCCAGTAAATTGTGTGCCAGTGTGTTGTCACCTTAACACCAAAAATTTCAAAGATAAAAGACCTGTGAGAACACTTTTACAGGAGTCCAAATACTAACAATTCAGCTCACTTCTGTATATACAATTGCATACAAATGAAAGAAGATCATACTGGGCAGAAAAGTCAACATTGCAGGCCATCCCTCCAAGGTTTTCTACTCTTTCTCCAAGGTAAGGAGCTAAAAAAGTCTTGAGTCGATATTTAATCTGAGATTCAACTGTTAGATCAGATCCTCATAGCTGGCACTGCTTTCAGTGGGTAGAACAGAAAGCAGTGGGATTTTGGACAAGTGCTGCTCTATGTGCTCACTTTCTCCTTGGGGATCTGCTCAAATTCAGATCTGTTCCCCTTTGGGATTTGATAAATTTGGTATTTAGTTTTTAAAATCTGGCACTTAATCAATAGCATCAAATTTTATTACTACTCTGAAAGCACTACTGGTTTTGGACTGCTCAAACCATTGGATTCTGCAAGGTAGAAAATTCTGTTGGTGACCACATAGTAAAGGAAATGACATGGTGACTGGCCAAGTACTTAACTTCATTATAAACCAGTTGTTTGCCCATTGTGGAGGTAATGTTACCTCCTTTCTGTCAGGGTGATCAGCCCTGACAACACTGTAGAAAACTTGCTGTGTACAAACACATACACTGACAATCACAGTTTACATTAAATGTCTTGGCAAATGCTATGTTTACCTGGACTCCCTGTAGGCAGTAGGTAATTTTGAGGTAATACAAAGTTTGGTATCAATTGCTTTTCTCCCTATATTGAAGGACATCAGGACAAAGAGATAACACTAAAGATAGTATCATAACTACTGGGAATATAGAATTTTGGATGTCTTTATGTGTTTGTATAAATAATAAAGTAGTTAAAAGTTTATAGAAATCATTGGGCTCTGGCCATATAGCTCTAAGGGAGGAAGGCATAACTAGATAACAAACATGTGCTTATGCAGGAGGATGTGCAAAACTAAAAAATGTTCACACAATACCACTTGCCAGGAGACAAACAAATCTGAGAAAAGTAATGTGGAAGCCTTTCCGACAGAGCTTTACCTCAGTAGCTACTGCGGCTGCTGAGAATCCCCCAGTAATGGATTGTAGACCTTTAGCTGGAGGAGGTGGTGCTCCCCCTGGTTCCCTCACCACGTGGTCCCTAGAGCCCCGGGACAGAGCACAGAGACCACCGGCAAGAGAGAGGCAGAAAAGAGATTTACTGTTCCCACGTTGGGTTAGTTAAAGGTTAGGCACATTAGCATACATCCAATCAGGGAGCTGAGAACACCTTAGCCACCGCCCATAGGGGCCAGGTTTCACAGCCAATGGGAAAGGTACAGGGGATTTCTGGGAAACTGAGTTTTTCAGGGAAAAGGTGTTTCTTGCAGAACAGTATTATAATCGGTTTGTGGAACAGGTTTGGTAATTTCTTTATTAGCTTCAGAAGTCCACCTTTGAGAGAACTTCTTCCACTGTACATTTTGAAGGTCGATTGCTACAAGCTACTGCATTCTTCTGTTCCATATTCACACACACAGCGTCAGCACTGTACCAATTTTGATACTGTTTTATACAGTATTTAATGTATAATACACATTTTCCATTTTTTCAAAGTATGTACTTTGATCACCACCCAGATAACAAAATGGTTGCTAGGTTACTCTGTAGTAAAGTCTCAGATACCAGTGTGTAGCCTTATTTCTGGTGCAAAATTTAGTTGATTCATTGCCTAATGTTGCCTTTTTAATGGTAAGATGTACAAATACTTGAAGATTGTATACGTGTTTGTAAGGAATTGCTAGTTTAATGTCTAACAACATGAAGATAAGATAGCAGTAAAGCAATAAGTATCAATGCAATTCACCTCCACAGGTACAGTATTTTGTATTAGTTACATCTCACTGCATTGTATGTTCTGTTTTTTTCACATTGAGTCAAGACAGAGGAAAAATTTTAGTCACTTCTATGTGTATAGACATTTTCCCTTGCAGTTTGCAGCATAGACTTTATAACAGCCTATGGGAGACAATGCAAACCTCCTAAAAGCCAAAATATTGTTTCCTGGGTTTGTCCTTTCTAAGGCATATGAAAAAAGAGTTGTCAGATGCTTATCCCATCCATTAACAAATCCCATGCTTTAACTGAGTCCTATTTAGGTCTACTCCTAGCTCCACTAAAGGCAATTGCAAAATTGCCATTGGCTTCAAAACAGAAAGAATATTAGTCAAAGTGTTCCTCTGGAGGATGAATCTCTTGAAGTCCAACTGTATTAGGCCAGAAATGTAATCCAAAAAGAACTAAAGAAAGGACCTGCCACTTCAGCCAGGACATGGGATCCATGCTACGCCTTCTCAGCTGGTAGCTAATGAAGGTGTATTTTAAGAATATGATCCTGATTCAAAGGCACCTCTGTTTCAAAGTTCTGTGCTAGAAACATATTGAAAGTATTACTTTCCTACAGTTGCTGGGGAGTTGATTTCATACATACTTTCATTTTTCATTGTGTGGTTTTAATTTTCACAAAACAAAGTGAGTGTAGCTCTCTCCACGCTTTGTTGATCTGAGAGTACTTACGAGCCCAAGGGTTATTAGTGGCTTTTGTGAGACATCTCCACAAATGTGCACATGCACCCACACACGTATTTTAGGTAAGAGCTGGAGTTCAGTGGTTAGTTTTACAGTTAGCAACCTACTCTGTACTTTTGAAAGCCGGCTGTCTCCTGAGGCTGAGATATCTAGACAGTTCTTATGAAATCATTGTCTTGTTTTGACAAATACATTACATTCACTTACACGTCTTGGTAGTCTTCTCTCTAAACTTGTTGAAAAATAGATGCCTCTTAAAGGGGACACTTGATAGGAACAAAATCTGATACACTGTTAAAAAGAAGACTCAGAATAATTCTAAAATTGGTTATACCCTACCTGGTTTTCTTGCTTTTTTAATCTGTTCCTGAAGCTTTATGTATTTTTCTCCTAGGATTTATAAGCTTTAGAGCAGTTCAGTTATTCTTGTGCTCCGGAAGATCTCAGCGTACACACTTTCAAGCCTTTCAGCTCTTTAAAATGACTGCTGCATGGTATCCATCAATGGTGACTTTAGGCAAATAACTAATAAGAATAAATAAACCTGGGACTTACTGGATGACGGACAGCTGGAGGATAACTGCTTATGCTTTTGGATAGCTATCTGTGCCTGGCAGATTTAATTTCCTGGACTTACACATTGTGACACACAGCTATTAAATTAATTTTTGCTTTAGTCTTTGTAAAGTTTCTATGCTATTTTCTGATTCTCAGTATTTTCACGTAGGCTAAAACTGCTGAAAAATAATGAAAGATTTCTTGTTTATGTATCTGGCCAATGGTTAGCTTAATATACACACGTATTTTTTTGTACATATGAGTAAATCTGGGCATTGAAAAGCAGGTAGTATGTATCTATGCTGGTCTTGATGGGCAGACTTTTCAGAGATAGTCGAATTTCATGGACCTTGGGACCTACAGGATTTCTTCTGTCCCAGCTGTTAGGTCATAAAGTCAAGGCTGAGGATGTGAATGCGCACACACACACACAAATACATGGACTGCCACACAAATCAGCATAGCAATAGGGAGACGTCCTTAGGAGCACTCACACGACCCCACACAGCGTGGATAGCTCCATCCTACTATTCCTCTCCAGCAGATGAGGACTGAAATCTGCTAACTGCATATACCCACAGAGAGTCATAGAGATGCACAGACACACATCATGTGGGTCTCTTCAGCATCTCTTTGTGGCCATATGGTCTGGGCAGGTGCTAGCATTTTGGCTCCCTGGTCCCTCCTGGGTGCTGGCCCTGAAACTCTTAGTCCTTGAGGTTTGTGGTCCCTAACCACTTGCTGGCATTCAGACCTCTCGTCCTACCCATTGTCTACTCTGACCCAAGAAGTTGTTGGCATCCACAAACACATGCACACAAAGAGCAGGGTTTGTACACACATAGAAGATAGAAATAGGATTAAATGAGAAAATAGACTGCTGTGACCAAGCACAGGGCTCAGCCAGGAAAGTGAATTGAGCAGCAGCCTGCTTACATGACTGACCACTTTAATGCTCTTGGTCCACTTTTGTTCCTTATTAACCCAGATCCTTCCCTTTGCCCACCTTTGGTCCTTCCTCTAAACATCCCATAGGAAATCCTGTGCATTTCCACAATCTCCTTAAAAGAACCCATAATAAGTTTTGTGTAATCCCCTAATTCCTTTCCCCTACATCCTACAATAAATTCTGCATCCCTGTGGACAGCCACCCTTTAGCTTGCATGGCATGGCTAGGGAGAGAAATATTCTTCTTCACCCATCTCAGAGGATTTCACTCCATGAACAGGAGGCTCCTCAGCCTTCACAGATGACTGGAGGAACTAATTTGGAGAGCTCTGATTTCACCGATTAGGCTACAGAGATTCCTTCATCTATTGCTGTTCCTCTGATTCTTACTGGCATTTGAGTTTATTTTGGTTAGTTTATAATCAGATTACCTAACAAAATGCAACAGTCATGCATGTATGTGTACTTAGTTGCAGGTAACATCTTACTTATTATGCACTAAGTTGTTGCCAGAAATACTCCACAATGGTCTTATGAGATTGCAGTGCATAAGCAGTACCTCTTTTATAAACAGGTTTTCTCTTCTAATCCTAATAATCACTAGCCTAAAACCTCCTCCATGATTAAGAGGGTTTATATTGCAACATTGTGACATTCAGGCAAAGTATTTTCAGAAAATTTTTCCAGACTAAGTAAGGTGGACCAGAAGAACAACCTTTCCCAAGGACACTGTGGTGCCTCTTCCTCTCTTGAGGAAAAACTTCAAGCACGGTCTCAACACACGTGTGTTGGGAACAACATACATGTAGCAGATCCCACAGGATAGCCCGGGAAAAAAGATAATGTCCTGAGGTACTTCACAGCCCTATGACCCAACAAGTGATCTCTCACTCCACATAGATAAGAATTCCTCATGTAACTCATGGTTTGAAAGTTTGGACACAGGTTCAGCTAAGAAATCTGAGACATTTTTTAAAACAACCAGAAACATATACCATGGAGAGGACTATGGGAATTGAAAACATACTTTAAAATTGAAGGTATTTTCACCAGCTATATTGCTCATAGCCAAGTTATTGTCATTATTCAGGATTTGAGTAATCTGTGTGTCTGTGGTCTGTTATTCAAAAAGTATGACTATACTTCTTGGAATATAGTCTTACATTTATTTGAATATTGTTATACTGAAAATATGTATGGATCTCTGAGAAAGTTTTATTACTAATTGCTTTGGCTTTTTAAAACAAAACATAACTTTCTGTAGATATTTCACATTTCGTGATTCATATATCAGAACTGCAGATTGTCAGATACTGTAAGGCTATAAAAGCTCACTTATTTATGGTAGATCAGAACACTAAAAAATCTGGATGTCAGGGGGTATTTAGAAACAAACAAACCCCCATACTCCACACCTTTTTCAACGATCATCCAAAAAGCTCAGCTAGAGTTTGACTTTAACAAATCCATGGAAATATTTAGGCTAGTGTTTCCACGGCAACCAAAGTAGAATTGTTTCAAACAAAATAGTGTACCCAAAAAGCTTCTGTATCTGTTTATTTTGTTTTGATACATATGTACATTCTCTATTAGTAAAAAAGAGTAGATGGCAACTCTTACAGAGCAATTAAACCAATCAGTGATCTCACTTTCAGTCTACTGAAATGAACAACAGTATCTACACACAGCAGATAAAAACTGTTTCCACATTTGTAGTACAGCTTAACTGGCTGGAAGTCACAATTCACTGACTGAACCTGGCCTAACTATCCAGATGCATATAAGCAGATTTGAGCATGTATAAAGGTTTCTTGGACTTTTCCTTATTTCCTTATGCTTGTACCTGATCCTATCTGGTAAGTGCATAAGATGATCCTCAGTCATACATCTTGCTTTAAGAATACAAAGGGTAAGGGTAAGAATAAAGCTTTGAATAAAACCAAGTTAATGAGGTATCAGATGAATCACTGTTTCAAGGTGAACTCTAATTTTGAGTGTTTGACGTCAACTTGTGTGACATAAGCTTGTGTGCTGCAGTGCTGAGCAGCCATAGATCTCCCTGGGTCAGTAGAAACCTGTGTGACTCAGATGACTTTGAAGGAGTCAGGCCAATGCAGAGCTGGGTGTTATAAACACATGTTTATTTGTGTGTGTGTGTGTGTTGAGCATTTTAGAGGCTGTTGCTTGTAAACTAGTCACATTTCTTATCATCTCTGCATCTGTATTAACTGTGGGTAGTTGTGCCAGTGAAATGAGTGAATTGAATTTAGCTCCAAATTTACCTCACCAATCGGAATGTTACCTGCAATGTATGATAGGTACACTGAAAATTCCATTTTCTCAGCTTTTGGGGACTCTTTCAATAACCCTTCCATAAATGATACAATAGCCCTAGAAAAGCATGTAGCAAATCAATTCTGAAACTGCTAAACCAAACTTAGGCTTAATAGAGACTTTATAGCTCCTTCTCACTATTCTGATTGGGCAATGGATTAAGCCTTCTTGGTGCCACAAACTGGCTAAACAAAGTACAGCTGTTAAAAACCAGGATCCAGAAGTACCTGTAAATAAAGTAAAAAGTTAGATGCAGTGCTGCCAGGAGGTGAAGTCATGTGAATGGCGATGGACATACTTTCTCTCTCCCCAGGTGGCAGGGGCTGCTGGACCCAACCCTGGGAACACAGCTCCCAGTTCTTACTTCCTGTATTTTCTGTGTGGTCTCTGATAGACAAAGCATTTCTTAATGGGGGTACACGGGGCCTTAACAGCAACTGAAAGGAACTTAAATTCAAAGCAGTCCATATTTTTTCAAGCACTTCTGGCTAAATTTGTTTTTTTTTCTGTATTTGAAAAGGGAACTATACCCAAGGACAATGCATTATTACTGTTATTATTTACAGTTGGTATAATCACTTCAAGTAGAACTGATGCAACCAGAGGAAGATTTCTCCAATGCTCATCCCCTCCTGCAGTCATCCTCATCTCTGGTGGGTTATGAGGCCATTTGACACAATGAGACAATTCCGGTAGGTGTACGCTGGTGCCACTAAGTGTTGCCAGTGAAGAGTTTCCATAGTTTGTGTGCTATAACAAGACACCATTAGCAGTTCTTACTCCCAAAAGCTTTCATCGTGTAGTGCCAATCTCCAGTGTATGCATTGTAAATGTATTGACTGCACAGGGTCAAAATAAAACCACTTTATGTATCAAAATTACCCCACATTAGGGTAAATCTTTGAGTGTTTTAAAGTCTAGGAGAACAATTAGTTTCCATTTTTAACAAGCTGAAAGCTGAAAGTTAGAAAAGTTAAAGGACAAATACCTAATTTAAGGACGGAGAAAATGAGTGGGAAAATACTAAAAAAATATTACTGGGAATTCTCATTAACGATTTTGTAAGGTTGCATGAAAAAATAAAACGTTTCATAATTAGACTGAAAGTGTCATCGTGTTCTTGGTTTTCTACTGAGACATGAAAGGGAAAAACACTTTAAACTTATTTCTGAATCATATGGTAGATTATTCTTCCCTTAGGTCAGGGAAACATTGTGTGTCTTAGAAGAAAAAAAAATTATGACACTCTTGTTGTGTTTTGAAGTGAGCACTTTGATAAAGCGGATGAAGAGAGAGCACTTGCCCATTTTATCAACAGGTCTTGCTGTTCCTCTGTCAAGCCCCTCTCTGCAATTCTGCTAGAGACCTCACAAAACCTAACCAAAGGGTTACATCTCTGTTTAATAAGGTCATGAGCCAACTGCAGTCCTGAACGTGTATAGGATGTGCAACAATGGACTGTAATAAACATTCCTCTCTGCAGCTCAACTATTCACTGCAGACCAGTATAGGCAGCCCAAGTAGAGGACTCTTGTGATGCAAAATAAGAGGAGTGTATAAGACACGCAAAAATAGCAGAGAATATATAGAAATGCCAGATGAAAATTATTTTGTTTAAAAGAAATAATGAAAGAGATTTTAAACATTCCATTGGTGGTTTTTTGTTTGTTTGGTGTTCTTTTTTTTGTTTGTTTTGGTTTGGTTTTATTTTGTTTTGTTGTTGGTTGTTTGTTTTGGTTGTTTTTTTCCCTTTTTCCCCCTGTTTTTTTGAAGGAAAGGGAGGGTTTGCAAGAGTGTTGCAGCTGTCTGCTACAGAAGCTAGATGAAGAACTCCCAGTTAAAACCTGGCACCTCCTACGTGCTGCCCTGCTCTTATTCCTCTTATTTGCTGAAAGCTCTAGCAATGACTTCAGAAAGGTGGCAGGTGGCTGTGCTGCTGCTTCCACTGCAAAATTCCCTGACCATGGAGTCTGTATTTTTCCAGTAGAGGAAAAGAAGTTATAGTGTTCTTCAAAGCCAAGAGAAGGAGAAGTGCATGTGCACGGCAGTGACCACCATGTACTGTTATTCTTAGGATGTAAGAGTATGTTATATTCTTAGGATAAAACATCATGTACTTCAAGAAAATTAACATCAAAATAGAAGATAAAGCCTAGTTTTCATTCTAATATGTTTAAGGTTGCCAAAGTCACTGAGGCTGCTAATAAAATTTATTTAGCATTTCCGTATTTTCTTTTTTCTATAGTAGTCCTTTTTTTTTTCCTGTCCTATTAACCTTGTCAGAAAAATGGCCTTTGCTAGGATTTTCCTTATGCTGATAGATTCTCATTCAGTTTATTTTTGAAGAAAGTATTATCTCAGTCCACATCTTATCAAGTTGACTGTTGCTGTACTATTTTCCCTTTGTCTGCTTTAAACAGCTCTTGTAAAAAGTAATTTTCTCTGTGACCTCTTTGGTAGGTAAGATTGCTTTCTGGTAGTTGTTTTATATCATACATACCACTACAGATTAGATTTTGAGCTCTACATTATGATCTGAAAAGGAAATTATTTTTGAGATAGAATTTCAGTTACTGACTTTATTGCCTTAGTTTAGGTTCATGCTGATGTTTCAAAAGATGCAACCTACGAGGTGGGATGTTACCTTGTTCTTCCCATCAGCTCACCTCCACTTACTTCTTCCTTTTACTGTTACTCTCACTAACTCTCTTTCTTACAGGTATATTTTTTAAACCATGTCTCTAACTTCTCCACTTTCTCCTGTGACCTATTCCTTTCCTTGTGTTTTGATTTTTTCTTTACATCCTCTTTCTCTTATGATTTCTCCTCATTGAAACTGACTCTTCCATTTAAAAAAAACCCCTTATAAATGGGAAAAAACAGGAGCCAAAGACTCCTGATCCTGTCCTGTTTCCATCCAAAATGTTGTTGAAAAGATAATATTCTTTGCCTCTTCCTTGTTCTGTGTACCCTTGTCTGTATCTTTCTAGATACTTCTCTCTCCTACAACAAACACATGTTCATTTTTTGTTGTTGCCGTTGCTCCAAGACCTTTTGATAGTAGCCCCTTATACCTCCCTACTTAGATACATGCTTTGTTCCATGTTACCTCTTATATTTTCGCAGAAGAATTACTTTCTTCTGCTCTTCATTGAAAGAAAAAAATTTTTTCTCCCCCCACCTGCAGTTTGCTAATAGATGGGCTAGTCATCTGTTCTTGCTGATATGCTGACCAGTACTGATTTACTTGTAATTTCTGGTGCTACTTCATGAGCTTTTGCTCCTTTCCTGTCTCTGACCTTATGCTGATGTTTTTTATCTGTATGGAGCGGAGCAGCAGAGATACCAAAGCAAACTGTAACTGAGCCACCTTGGGTACCAGAAGATGGACAGTGCTGCTAACGCAGTGCTCTCCTCATCTCATTTTCCACCCTGTGAAGCTGACACTCCTGAGAAGGAGGTTATAAGGGTGATGCCCTTGGCACATGAAGCTAGGCCAGTGCTTGGTTTAGTTTGGATACACCCTTCAGGGAAAGCTGTGCTGCCCTGTGCTGTTATGTGCGGGTGCTGGATGATCCCCCAGAAATGGATTATAGTCATTTTGCTGGAGGAGGGGGTGCTCCCTCCTGGATCCCTAGCCACGTGGCCGCTCGAGCCCCAAGACAGAGCACAGAGACCACAGCCAGGGATGAGCAGGAAAAGAGAGAGAGCTTTATTTTTCCCGGGGTCAGGTAAGTAAGACTTTGGGACATTAGCATATGTCCAATCAGGGAGCTGAGAACACCTTAGCCACCGCCCATAGGGGCCAGGTTTCACAGCCAGTGGGGACAGGAACAAGGGATTTTGGGAAACAGAGTTTTTCAGGGAGATGGGGCTTCACAGTATGACAGTTTCTTAACACAGGTTTGCTAGCCAGTTTCAGAAGTCCACCTTTGCGAGAACTTCTTCCACTGTACATCCTGAAGGTCAATTGCTACAGTTATGCATTTTTGGGGCATAACTTAGCTGTTATTTACTGATCACAGCATACCACTGGCCCAGTCATAAAACAAATTTGCAGTCATAAAGCAAACAGTAATTACAAATGCCTCTCAAGAGGGTAGAATATTCTTGTTTCTAAGTCAAAGTTAAAGTGTTTTAATTAAAGGCTTAATTATTTTCATTTTTCTCAGTATATGATTTTCTTCAATGGGACTTTTAAAAATCAAATTGAGGAGTCTGGAGACGTCTTGTTTGTAATAATTTGTCATTACTGCTAGAGGTTTAAAGTGTGTTTTATATCTGGGCAGGGTAATCACTGTCCTTTTGAAAGAAAATCAAGAATAAAATCCTCATTGGAAGTCTCTGCCTTAAAGAGTTTATTATTTTTTTACACTAATTCCAGGGAACAACAGACTGTCAGTTCCCTTCCTGGAGAGATCTTTGCTTGTGAGCTCAGCTACTAACAGAGTGAGGTTTTTCTTTATTTAATCAAAGTGAAGTGGCTGTTTTATCATGGTAGTTTTTCCTCAGACCTCTTCCAGTCTGGTGTAACTAATGTGCATACTGCAGTTGTAATATATTTTGGTCTTAGCTGAGTGAACACCAACTATATAGTTGTTTCTCTGTAGCTCAGTAAGATTTTTGTTGTTCTTTACTTGAAACAATTTAAAACACCTATGACAAATAAAAGGGGATTTCACATACTTAATTCCTTGAAAAGTGAGCAAGTATATGGATCTCATAGTACTCAAAATAATTTTTAAAATACTTTTTTTTTCAAAGATGATCTTAATGTTAGCAGCATCCTTCCCTTATTCTGTCTGCAAAAGAGGAAAAAATTAAAAAACTTTACCTTACATCTCATCACGCAGTTCAGAGTCTTGTAACTGGTGAGTATTTTTTTCCTAACACTAGTGATTTTGGAATATGCAAAAGGCTGTACCAGGATAAGTACCTATGGGGTTGGAAGTTGACCCAGCTTATTTCTACACATCATTTCCAGGTTGATAACTTCTAAGAGATAAAAAACTGGATGCCGATTTAAACAATATTGCTGAGTTTTTTGGTTGGTAATGAAGGAAGTTCAGAAGAGATGAGAAGAAACATGATATCCCTCTTCATTTCAAGCTGAAAAGCACATGAGCCTTAAGGCAGATTACCCACAGTAGCAATGCCTTTGTGATCTCTGTTTTTTCCTAGGGTTCCTCATTGCTCACTTACACTATCACCTCATTCAAACTGTCTGTGAGACACGTATACAGTCCCATGTGGCTATTTCCATTCCTCACTAATAACCTGATAAATCTTCTTGACATCTCAGGGCCCCTCCTGGATTCTGCAGCTTCGCCTGACCTGTGCTGAGACACCCAGGCTGGAGAATCTGTCCTCTCCACATCTCGCACTCTCCTCAAGGTCCAAAATCATGCCCTCTGACCTCCAGAGCTGCAGAAGGACCTACCACTCTCAATCACAGAAATACACATCCAAAATTGAAAATCCATTTCCTAAACCATAGGGTCCTTTTCCTCTCTCATTTCCCATTACATATTTTAGAGCTCTGTGCATCCATGTGCACTCGTACTGGCACACACCTTTGCGTGGAAGGGTTAAGCAGGTACTGATGAAGTTTTACTCCCTCCCCCCTTATTTGGCCTTCCCAGTCCCAGTCTACAGCTGCTTCGGAAAAAAGAGAGTAGATTTAGAAGAGAGCTAGGATGCAGGGGTTCATAGTAGACAAGCTGATCAGCAAAACTTCTTTTGTTGGCAAGAAAGAGACAGGAGATCAAATTACAGACCTTCTTCAAAATTTCCCCTGGAGTAGGGTGACAGTACTTCTTGGATGGAAAAAAAGGGACAGACAAATAACAAATACAGTTTATGTTACCACAAATCGGGGGACAACACCCTTTTGTACAGGATGTATTTTTCCTTAGGTGGATGTTGCAACTGTCCTTCAATATGCAATTCAATTATTATTAGCTTAAATGCACTACTTCAAATGATACTTAGGAGCAGTTTTGCTAAATACTAATGCAACTTTAGAAGTAATTTATAAAACTTTTTGCATGCATAATGGAAGGTAACTCTTTTGAAGCTCCTAATTTCTTTCAGTCTGCCAGTCTGTTTATATAGAAAACCAAATTATTTCTCCTGTGTACTTGACATAGGAATAGGCATAATATGTTATGCAAATTTTAAGAAATCAAGACATCAAGGATTTGAAAGCAGAAATGTAGATCGTAATTTTCTTTTTGTAATTTCTTCTTTTTCTAATATGGGACAAAATTTTAACAGACAAGTTACTGATTATGCAGTACACAGTATTCCTCGCTTAAAGAAACATATCCAATCTTTTATTAAACTATAACTCTTTAATCCTGTTTATAATTTCCTGATGACATTTTCTAGGTAAAGAGGCAAAATCAAGCTAAGGCCGTTCTATTTGCTGAAATCAAAGATGTGAGAACTAATATGTAGCGCTGTATGAAACACTTTTGTCTTTTATTCTGTTTTGTAGACAATATTCTGGATTACTCAGAAGGATCCTTTTGCAAGTCCTTTAGAGGCCACGTTTTCACTGTCTGTATTTTTTGCTTCCAAGAAACCGAAAAGGTTGAGTTCTGTACTGATGTTTTTTATGCTATTGTTGTTTCTACACCTGCTTCATTCACTTGTTGTATAAAGTCTGTTGGCACCAAAAGCAGTTTCCCAGGTGCAATGCAATCAGCCAGCTGAGACTAGATGACTTTTCGGACACAAGGAGACATGTGTGAGAACACCAGGGCACCATCTTGAGAAGGTTTCTCTGTGATAGTTTGATGTCAGTTATAGAAAACCTTCTGTCCATAGCAAATACGCCAAGTACATGATTTATTTATATTTTCTGAGTTTTATTTTAACAATACTAGTGTATATTTGGTCAAATAGGCAGAAAAAACCCAGCCTAATTCTTCCACTTATTTCTTAGATGTTCACCATTAAGTTTGACATATGATGACTATTTCAGGGGATACACTCCTTTCTTATATCTCACCTAATAATGACATGAATTTTGTGTGCGTGGTCCACATAGAGAGAGTTCCTAGGTAGTGTGTGCTGTGTCAATTCCAACAAATAGAAAACACAAGTAAAGCCCATTTTAACATGCTCAACATGTACACAAATAATAGAATATATGAAAGCAGACTTACATGAAAGAGGGAGGATTTTTTACTGTTTCTTAAATACATGTATAATATATTACATAGATATGTACAGTAAGTTGTTCTAATACTAGACATGACAGAAGACTGGCTTTTGCTTTCGAAAATAGTTGTTTCTTGGAGGAACTGCAGTGTGAATGGATTTAGTTGAAAGTTAATAGAAACATTCCAGAATGTAGATAACTGAAACATCATTAATTTTCCACTAATTGGCAAAAACAGTTAGCTATCTTTCTGCTTAATATTTATTATAACAAGATTTCTTTGTAGAAAGGAGATGAAACATTCCATTGAAGTGCAACGCTTACTAAGCACCTGCACGCTTGCAGAAGAATACAATCATTTGCAGCAGAAGAGATGCCTCTTGGGTCATCTCAGTCCATCAGTCTGAATCACTGGTGGATGGATTTCATTATTCCTAAAATAGATTTGAATATCTTTGGTGATGGAAATGCTGTAACCTTCACTGTCAGGTTGTTTCATTATGTAACTGTTCCTCTGGTTATAAATTTTCCCTGCATTTCAATATAGCTGGTAACATTTCTTGTTCAACCTCGTTGACTAATGAGAGTAATCGATCGTTATACTCTTTAAGGTGTTCTGTTAAGTCTTTGTGCAGTTTTTGTTTCTCTTCAACTTACTTCTCCTAGCCTTGCATAATAATTTCTCTTACTCTGTCTCACATATCTGATTATCCATCTTTTCACATATATATTTGTATAGCCATTTAATCCCTCCCTTTTTGTGGAGGATTTTTCTTTTTAAATGAAAATGGAACTGAAGAAGAACACCTGTGGAGTCTGTAATTCTATGGAATTCAGTAAGACATCACAAACCATTTAGTCTGGATATATATAGGTTAAACTTTATAAAAGCAGCTCCGTGCAGAGGATTGGAGACACTCCTGGAAGTCATTAAACCACACAGTTCTGGATTCCTGTATGGGACAAATAATTCCATTCATAAATTTGTCAAGAACCACCTTAAACCCACATATGTTTCTTGCACTTTTTCCTCCTACTGAAAAGCTGCTTCATCATTTTGGAAACAGAAAAGCTTTTAAAATTTCCACTCCTTCCTAGTTTATATATATATATATATATTTTTTTTTTTTTGTTCTCCTGCCAGAGAAACACATATTTTAAAAATCTTTTTCCTTCCTGCTATTCTTCATCCATCCATCCCTTCCAAATCCCCTCCTGCTTATCTCCCACATATACACAGAAAAAAAAAAGTCCATGTCTTTGTTTTGAAGCCCAAAAAGGCATATAAAGACTGCTTAGAGACAGATTTTATACCTTTAAACAGAAGGTATTTATTACGACGTCGGGGAAGCCCCCGGCTAGCGCCGGACAAAGAGCTCCCGAGTGGTCAGTGTAAAGACAGGTAATTTATACAGCTCTTGAGAGTGATTACAACATCTCTACATACATATTCATTCCATTACATTATTAGATTACAATATTCATAGCAGGTGGAGTCAAGGCGGAGTTTGGGGCATGGTCTCCATTTTGAGGAATAATTTGGTGGTACATCCTGTTACTTCATCTCGGCTGTCTTGGAATTTCTCCTCTTCCTCAGGTGTACTTTTGAATTCCCCTTTGTCTTTGTCCCAGTCACTGAAGCTTGGAGAAAGCCTTGGCTTCAGGCCTACTTCACCTATTCAAATGTCTACCCTAGCTTACTTTGCCTTAATTTATTACCCCTAAGCCTTTTGTGTAGTGTTCCTAACATTCTTTTGTGAGTTTGGGTCCACTGAGCTGAACAGAACAAGATTTCCTTGTACAGGATAGATATGATAGATATGGAGGGGGGTCTTCTTAGTACAAGATGTTTTGATTAGCCCTCTGAAGCTTTACTTCGCTTCAGTTTTAAACTCCACTTTTGCTGAAGTCTTTCAGCCTTGTATTGCAAACTGGTTTGACCACTCAGCCAGTCATCCTAGCAGCCCTCCCTTGTGTGTATTGCAAGCAATTCAATTTCCCCTGAGTGCAGGCAATGAGGGTTGTGTTCCACATTCCTGATGAGACTGAGCTGGTTCTTGTGCAATGGCAGTAATAAGTATCTCTCCCTGTAGAAAGGACTCGTTAATGTTTCTTGGGATCATTGTTTTCATTTCATGGCCCCTCTGCAGTGAGGGCTCACTGTAACCCTCGCTCTGCCTAGTGCAGGTCTTTCACCTCCTCCATTATTACTGCAGAATAAGCTTCTCCTTTATTTCAGAAATTCTTGCTATTAGGTTTTGGTGCACGACCTTCTTCTGTGGGCTGATAAATTTCACCCCACTCCATGTATTCCCCTTCACATATTCCAGTCCTGAAGCTCTCTTCATACTTTAGGTGCAAGGCTGGGGATGAGATGGCGGGTCACTGAAACCTGGTATCTGCTTGCAAAACAACCGAGTAATTTTTAGTTCTTTTGTCCCCTTGCAGGAATGTGCTCTATAGCAACAGCTGGGTAGGCATGGTGGGTTAGCCTTGGCTGGCTGTCAGGTGCTCACCAATCTGCTCTCTCACTCTCCCTCCTCAGCAAGACAAGGAGGAAAAATAAGATGAAAAAGCTTGTTGGTTGAGACGAGGACAGGGAGATTGCTCACCAAAACAGACTCAGCTGGGGGAAGATTCATTTAATTTATGGCAAATTAAACGTAGAGATAGTGAGAAACAGGAACAAAACTAAACCCACCTTCTTCCCCCTCCCTTTCTGTCCAGGCTCAGCTGCATTCCTGACTCTTCCATCTTCTCCTTGCTTAGTGGTGCAGGAGGATAGGAAACAGGGGCAGTGGTCAGTACATAACACTGCATCTGCCACTCCTTCCTTCTTACTCTCTTCCTGATTCCAAAATGAGGTCCCACCCATGGTACACAGTCCTTCACAAACTTCTGCAATGTGGCTCCTTCCCACACACCGCAGTTCTTCAAGAACTGCTCTATAAGTCTCTCATGGGCTACATGTCTTGCCAGAAAGATCCTGCATGGGCTCTTCTCCACAGGTCACAGCTCCTGCCAAAAGCCTGTTCTAATGTGGGCTCTCCACAGGCTGCAGCTTCCTTCAGGGCCTTCAGTCTGCTCCACCATGGAGTCCTCCATGGGCTGCAGTGGGGCAGCCTGCCTCACCATGGTCTTCACCACGGGCTACAGAGGACTATCTGCTCCAGTGCCTGCAATACCTCCTCCTGCTTTTTTTCAGAGACCTCGGTGTCTGCAGAGTTGTTTCTCTTACTTTGTTTCTTGCTCCTCTCTCCCACAGATGCTGTGTAGTGTAATTTACCCTTTGTTAAATGTGCTATCTACCAGGTGCCACCAGTGTCACTGATGGGCTCAGCTTTGGGTGGCAGTGTGTTTGTTTTGGAGGCAGCTGGAACTGGCTTTATCCAATAGAGGGGCAGTTTCTGGTGTCTTCTCACAAAAGCCACCTCTAAAATCTCCACTGCTACAAAAACCTGACCATGTTAACAAAATGCAGTAGGGAATGCTCCTGTCTCTTGCAGTGGATCTGTCTGTAGCCTTGGGTGGATGTCCCCTAAGCAAACTGAACTAACAGCCTTTTTTCCCCCTCCAGTTCCCGTGATTCAGATACACGCTGGCTTCAGCAATTTGCACAGCATGAGCTTAGTCCCAGTCTGATACACACAGGCCACAGCAGCTCTGCTGAGCAGCCTGATCACCCTTTGTTGTGCTTGCTGGGCTCTAAGAATTTATTGAAATCAAGTACAAATATCTTTGTAAGAGGAATCAGCAATTCCGCACTGATTGTGGTTTACACTGAGAGGCACAAAGATGTGAAAACTTCTGTGTCGTGTAGCCCTCAATGCTTTCTAGGGGAGAGAGTGAGAAGTAAGTGGTTTTAACACTACATTTGCAATCCTCCTTTGAAAGACTGATAATGAACAAGCTGTTTCCTAAAACCTTTTCCAGAATGCTGAGTGATCCTTCCCTTGTCCCACGTTTTGCTCTGATTGCCAATACAGACATGCTTGGTGGGGTGCCCTGTGTGGGAGGAGGCGTGGACTGCTCTGGGCCGGTTGCACATAGTTTCAGATGGCTTCAAAATGGTGGGAAAACCTACTGCCCACCAAAACTGAAGGCAGGCAGAAAGCCTGTGGTAGGTCTGTGTGGATATGCTTAGGAAAGAGCGTTCATCTCTTGGGCAGGAGACACCAGAGGATACCCATAAAGAGGCATAACAGAACATGCAAAAGGACAAGTGAGGGCACATGGGAGAAGGCATAAGAAGGAGTTGTGAGAGGACACACAGGAGGATACACAAAACAGGGACACATGAGGAGAACTGTAAGGAGACACTTTTGTGGAGATAAAACAGAGAAGACATGGAAAGGAGCATTGT
This sequence comes from Oxyruncus cristatus, assembly GCA_013399855.1. Lineage (NCBI taxonomy): Eukaryota > Metazoa > Chordata > Aves > Passeriformes > Cotingidae > Oxyruncus > Oxyruncus cristatus. The sequence goes on along the minus strand of VXAY01012530.1, from coordinate 3,792,435 downwards.
TGGGGTCATAGCTGCAGAGCATTCATGGTAGGAGAACGAGACTGGGTCTGTGGGCAACTGATGCTGGAACAGGGACAGCCCAGAGGGACTGTGATCCACACTGGAGCTGAGAGCACTAACAAGTGAGGAGGTGAGGAGAAGGACGAGAAACAGGGACTGGTTTAAGAAACTATTATGCACCAACACCGACTTCTGTCTGCCAATCACCCCACTGGTGAGATTGGGAAGGATTGAGATAAATGTGATGAAAATAAGGACAGCAGAGACAAGGAATGGGGAGGAGGCTTGTGGGACAAGTTGAATCTGTAGAAGGGATTGAAAGGTGATTCCCTTTGTTATTTGTTTAATTGTCTATGTCTTTTTTGTTTCTCAATACCTGAATCAATAAGGAAAATATTATGTTAGTTTACAATAAATTATCTGAAAATCCCTGTATTGAGACTGTTTTGCCTGCAATAGCAAGTCAGAATAACACGGCTGGCTGAAGGGTGTAATGTGCATTGTGTATCCTGTCAAATAAAAGGACAGCCCTGTACTTCTCTACTTTCTCTAGGGGACCACCCCCTTGCAGTTTTTCCCCTCTCCAGTTCAGAAGAACGGAAGGCTCATGAGTATTAGTACATAATATAGGAGTTACTTGTATGCCTTTGTTATTTAATCTTTCCATTTTACCTGATAGTGTTGTGTTTAGCTTATTTAAGCATTTCCTGGAAGCAACTCATTGATGAAAGAGCCTACAGGTAGAAAGGACCAAATGTTGCTTTTACAAAGGCTACACAAGGTCCTCCATTGTGTCTCCAGAGAAGTGGAGGGCTTGGGAGCGCCTGACACACCACAAAAAAACAAAGGATACCCTAGAGCAGGGTGCAACTGCAATATTGTTAACAGTGTTCAGGTAAGTCCAAAGCTCCTTCTGAACGAAGAAACATGATAAGGATTCCTTCTGCTCCTTTCCAGCAACATATGAACTCACACTGAAGCAGCTGCTCACAGCCCTACTTCTCCAAATTTGCTTTTCACTGTGCAGAATTTAGCAGAGCCAGATGTGACATTGATCTTGTTTGTGCTATTCCCTATCTGACAGGAAAGTATTTTGAATTATGAAAGTCTGGATCTCTGAAAGAAGATCACTGCTCTTTATTTCACCATAAAGTCTTCCCAAATAACTAGTGAAATCATGCTGGGGTGTTCAAAACACATTTTGGCTCTACTTTTTAAAAATATGTAATACTCACATTAGTAGGTGAACTACATAGGGTGTACTTTAAATTACTTGTTAACTTCCCAATAGCGGTTGTGAATACAAACTATTGTGCCAGCAGATAAAACTTAGATCAAATGGCAAGACTTCTCTTTTCTTTCCTTTGAAAAGAAAGTATCTCAGTGCTCATTCTTTTGTAAAGAAATAACATTCTCCTGTGGCTGGGAGATGATTTGGTAGAGCACCACACTTGCAGAATTCATTCTGACCAGCTGTTCTGGGGCTTAACAAAAGGCAAGTCATTTACTGAAGAGATGGGTTGCAATTTTGGCACTCAGCTATGGTTTTGAAGAGCCTCTTCAAAATAATGCACAGGCTCGCCTTGGCCTCCTGTGTCATTAAGCTGTGTGGTTTATTTCTTCCCTTTGGTCAAATACCCTGGGGATCAAATATCCTCCTCTCCCTCTAGATATGTTCCTACAGCACTGAGCCCATTACAAGGTGGAAAACCTACCAAAAAAGACTAAGATTATTACCAAAAAGTCTCACATAAAAACATAATCTCCACTAAAAATATTATTTCTTACTTTTTTAGAAATGTTCTTGTGTTAATAAAGTATGTCAGTGTCATCTTTTATTTGAGCTCTCTAAATAAGTGGGCAAATCAGTTGAAACAGGGTTTACAGCCTCATTTTTAAGTTTAGCACCATCTTCTCTTATTCTGTCCTTCCAAGTGTTACAGCCTTCTTCTGAATACATGAAAACTCAAATAGTTTGTGTAACTAGAGATGTCACTGTGTCTCAGCCTCACTGCAGAACTCAGCCAGCAGCACTTGCCATGAAATTCTCATACAAGTGAGATACCCAAATTACTCTCTAAGCTACCGAGTTCATGAGACGTTCACAATTTATGGGTACTGTGGGAAGGGAGATGTTGATTATTGGTTTAAGTTAGCTATAAACAATTTCTGAGGTCCTGTAAATAAAATGTATTTGAGAAATCAGTTTTATTATTACTGAGAAAAACCCTATCCTCATGATCTGTCTATGAATCATTGTAGAAAAGTAGCCTGGCAAAACTGGCTGAATGAACTTATCCAATTAACCCCAGAATATTTTATTCCTTCATTGTACTCTGCTATTGAATCTGACAGTTTTGCTGCTCCTCTGATCTAATTAAGGATTTTTGGCAAGCATCACAGTGTTATAAATTTTGAAAATATGACCCAAACCTGGCTCACAGCACTCGCTTCAAATGGAAAGGAGAGTTGAACTTTCCTTTACTTCTTGAACTGACAGACGAGTTTGCATGGGAAATGTTGACTTCTGTTTAACTTATACATAAATATATGTTTATTTATATATACACATATATTTACTGCTACATGATCATATTATAAATGATCGTTTCTTCCTCAGAGTTTATTTTCTCTGTTTTTTATTAATGAGAAAGGCAATTTATCATGAAAATAAAAACAGCTGGCTGATCTGGCTTTCAAATTCAGTGTCAGAACATGACACTTCAGTCTTCCACTTGGCAAACTAGGGGTTTATGACTGGGCTGTGTGAAGTCAACCAATTTTTCTGGGTCAGGGAATGGCAGGCATAAGAATTGCAATTTTTGTGCCTTCTCGGAGAAAATCAGGTACAAAGAAAAGTTTTAACCTGTTCTAGGCTGGTTTTCTACTCTTATGTGGTGTTTGCAACTTCAGTGGCATCACAGATCTAGAGGTTTTCCTATGGTAGGAGCTTCTAATTTCCCCTTTGCTTTCTGTAAAGACATCTTAAATCTTTATGGTTGGTAGATCGTGCCCCAGATGCTGACAGATCTCCTAGCTGCTTCTTCTGCAGCTCCATTCCTCATTTAACTCCTTTAGCTTGCTCAGTAACAGATGGAAGAGAGTGAGGTATTGCTTAAAATGTCTTTTCAGGTGAGGTGGGACCCTGCCCACCCCCAGCTGCAAACCCCATGCTGGCTCCAGGCTGTTGGCAGATGGAGCCCAGGATGTCAGGTCCAACCCAGCACTGTGAGCAGCTTTTCCTGGTGCATCTCGGCTCCACGTAATTTCCCCACCTGCTGGAGCTCACCCTGAGACTGCAGGGCTCGTATGGCATTGGGCAGATGAGTCCTAGAAAACCCTGGCTTTGTTTGTCTGAGCTCTATGGGGACTTTGAGGAGGTGAGCCAGAAGCATCTGCACAGCTGTGATAGAGATATATAGCCAGGTCTTTAACATGCTCATTGGCCCCAGCTGCAGTTTGAGACTAGCTGGCATCCAGCAGGACTTTGATGACTGGCTTTGGCTTTGGCAGAAAACCAGGCTCCTTATCTTCCTTTTATCCTGAAATTCATTTGAGGCAGAAACCATCATTTTATGTGATACAACAGCAACACGTTGTTAAGGTTTATCAAATACTAATGTTATTCTTCTGTTAGTATTTAACTGTCACAGTGTTCTAGAAATATATTAGTAAGCTATTCAGTCAAGCTGTTCGTAATGACTATTGTGTAATAATATCTATGAGCATGTTCAGGTTACCTCTGCTCTGGTTTTAGTTAAGTGGAGTTCCTCTGCTTCCTTCCTCTTCGTGTTTGGCTGTACAAATCAATGGCTATAACAAATCTAGCTATAGGTTACAGTTATGTGAAACC
>VXAY01012530.1:3776717-3788524 GCA_013399855.1 Oxyruncus cristatus | reverse complement strand
TTTGAAATCCCCCCCCCCCCCCCCCCCGTTGTTTTCCTGAATCCCAATTCCTAAAATATCCCCCCAAAAAGCCTAATCTGGTGTGTAATGCTTAGAAAAGCATTTAGCAGCTGAACCATGGAGTTGGGCAGTCCCTAATATTATCCCAGAGCCTCTGAAAATGCCATCTTTCACTAAGTGAAAGCCTTTGATTTCTGTAGCAAGTATATTTAATAAGCTACCATTTCTCCATGAAAATACACCCATTATTTTAACACAAAGAGGAGACTTCCCCAAGAGACTCTGTGTCAGTGGACAACATGCATTTGTCAGTCCTTCTAAAGCAATGAAGCAGCTTGTGAGAAGTCACATCTCCTGCCACAAAAGAAGAGGGCATATATGTGTTTTTTTTTGAGTAATGGCACAGAGGTCTGTTACTGATGGTGTTAATGAGAATGAATTGTGTTAATGTACAGTAATGTACAATAACTTCTATGTTGTCAGCAGTGTGGAGACCTTCCATGAATTTTCAGAGTGATACTGCCTTCTAATTAGTAGTGAACTCAGAGGAAAGCTCCAGAAGTTCACCACCAAGAAAAATAAACGCTGTTAACTGACATATTCAAAAGCACTTAGTATTACTTTAATGCTTGTGTCTTATGAGTCTTATTGGATTTTTAGCAATGATTTCAGTGGAAAAAGGTTAGGGTCAACAACAAATGTTAAAAGAATACAATTATAAACTAATCTTCTGAAATACTTTCTTTCTAAACAAGAAATGGGGATGACTTCAAGCACCTCTGCACAAGCTGACTTTTTCTAACAGGTGTTAGAAATCTTTTGGAAGATTATTCCATTTTTTAAAACTAATCATTTAATCATAAAGAACCATTTAATTTTTTTATACCTGTATTTTTTAAAAATGTCTTCAATTATCTGTACTATGAACAAGCAAATCAAATTAATTTTAGGGCTGAGATGTTCCCATTGTTGGCATAAAAGTACATTTCAAGTTTAGCACTGTAATCAGTATTTGAAGTGCTCCATCTTAGTGCTTAGAAGGGAACTTATTTTTGTATCTATGAAAAGATAGTCAGATATTAAATTTGTAGTGAAAAAAATAGAGAACAGACAGAATAGGTTAGGGCAACCTTTTCTTCATCTGCATTCATTCGAAGTTTGCTAGACCTACTAGTGAACTTTCCTGCATTTTATAAATAGTTGCTGTCTTAAAAACTTCAGATTCTCTGCTGTGATATATTCAGTTATTGTTGGAAGGCAAAGTTACACTTCATGAAGTTATTGTTTAAAGTGGGGAGGAGGAGGAGGTTTCCTCTGTGTTTTGTAGCAGCTATTTCATCACAAATGCAAAGGCAAGGGGTAGATTAGCAGAATTCAGTGGACTTTGCTGGTCTGCGTGGAGCAAGCCCGAGCTGAAGGACAATGATATAGTTTAAGTAGTATCTTTGTTCTCTTCATTAGTCAGAAGAATTTTCAGTTTCAAACAGAGGAGCAATGTAGTGGTTAAAAGTAAAACACAGTATTGAGACTGCATGGGAGGAGTGGTTGTGCCTCTATCTAGATGGACCTCTATAAAAAAAGTCCTGCTCCTGGGGAGGAAAAACCCCAGGCACCAATGAATACTGAGGGCCACGCAGCTGGAAAACAGCTTGGTATAAAAGCACCCAGGGGGCTTGGGGGAAACCAAGCTGAAGCCAGGGCAGCATTGTGTCCTTGCAACAAAGAAGGCAAATGGTGTCCTGGGCTGTGTTAGGTAAAGAATTGCCAGAAGGTCAATGATGTAAATGGTTCCTCACCACTCAGCATTGGTGAGACTATACCTGCTGTGTACAGTTCAGGGCTCAGTACAGGAGTTACAGTGAGAGAGTCCAACAGAGGGACACAGAGATGATAAAGGGACTCTCTAATAGGATCTCACCTACGAGAAAAGGCTGAGACCTGGCACTGTTCAGCCTGGAGAAGAGAAGGTTCAGGGTGACCTTTTAAATGTAGGCAAACACCTGAAGGGAGAAAAAAGATTGAGAGGCTCTTTCCAGTGATTCCCAGTGACAGGACCAGAGGCAATAGACACAATCAGAAACACAGGAGGTTCCCCATAAATATCGGGAAACTCTTTTTCACTGTGAGGATTGCTGAGCACTGGCACAGTTTGCATGGGGAGGCTGTGAAGCCTCCATCCTTGCAGATATTCAAGAGCCATCTTGGACGTGGTCCTGGACAACTAAGTGGCCCTTTTTGAGCCGGGGGAATTGGACCAGGTGACCTCAAGAGGTCCCTTCCAAACTCAACCGCTTCATGGTTCTGTGAAGATCATGGTGAAGGATTTCACACAAGACATGTCAACCATGCACTGGGACCAAGAAGTTGGGAATTGGCTGTGGAACAAGCAGCAATTAGTCCCAGTGCTAAGGGTAGACTGACAATGTAAGGTATTTCAAAGCAGCTGTCCATGACTTGAGACCTACACTCAAAACAGAACAGGAGATATTATAGTAAGGAGAACAAGCTACTCCTTTTTATTTATCTAAGGTTTCATACCTACCCAGTGCTTCTGCAAGAGTGAGGTCTAGTCCTGCATCACATGCATAGATGGGATTCATCTTTACTAATGTTAAATGCCTCTATGCAGTGCACCTCCTTTGAGTTAGATATGAAGAGTCCTCCTGTAACTAACAGAAAGAGACAAACTCACCCAGAAAGCCCTTGATCTGTCCCCAGAGTGGTGTTTGGGGCAGGTAGGATATATGTGGGCCTCTGGTAGTGACTACTGTATTGCACATTTAAGGCAAGTAAGTTAGACTGCATGCTCTTACCTCCCAAGTGGGCCAGTACAGCCGTGTCTTTGGCAGCCCTACATTACCTTCCACTGACTACTTTTGACTCAGTACAGCTTAATGTTTTAAGATACATATTCAAAGGGTCTTTTCCAGATATGTCACTATTTTTTGAAACTTTCATTCCAAACAGAACTCATCATCCTGGAGCAAAACATTTATAGCTGGATAAACACACAAACTGTTCAGTTTAAATCTGTGTAAATCATGTTGGCTTCGGTTAAGTTTATTCCATCTGCTTTTATCATCTGTTGTTACACTAATTTATAATTCCCTCATAATATTAAAATGTCAGTGAGTCAAAAAAAGAAACACATCTATGGACCTCTAGCAGCTAATGGGATTGCATTCAGCAAGTGAACCAAGTCATATAATTAATCATATTTCATCACCATAGATGCTTGTAATTGTGTAATTAATGTATATTTGCATAATCACATAATGAGATCTCTATGATTCATGCTTTATGGTAATCTGGATGCACAAATTTCCATCTCAGAGTTGCAAAGCTGTTATTGTAGTTTCTTTTTTCTCATTAAGAAATCTGAAGATCCAATGAACGATTTGATCTTGTTATCTCAGACCTCTTCTGTGACTTATCCATAGGAACAGCTTTCCATGCATAGTACTTACTTACAAAGAAATTGCTAACGGTAAAAAAAAATTGTCACATATTTAAGTGGACAATCTATTACGCAGTTTAGGAAAACATATAATGTAATTTTTATTAACCAGCTTATCTATTTTCAGCCTTTTTCAATAATTGAAGAGGGGATTTTCTTTTTAGATCAAGCTTATGGGAAAGAATGTATGTATTTTTAATCTACAGACTTCTGTCTTCCTTGGTAAAAATGGTGTTTCATTAACTTACTAAGGGGATTTTATTGAATTTAATATTCAATTCACTGTGATTAATTGCATCTCATTCCAGACGAGATAAACTGATCTGGGCAGTAGCGTGATATTTGAATAAGTAACAATATCTTTTTTCCTAGAGATTGTTTGTCAGGATTCAACCCGAAAAAAAAAATGTTTAGAGCAGTGTTTAGAAAAGAAAGAAACACACTGAGCTTTTATACATATAAATAAACTAAGTATGATATGATGAATAAGTAGAATAAAAACCACAACTGGTTTCAGTTGTTATTGTGATCACTGCTTTATTCCTCAACAATGTAGACCAAGAAAATATCAATGGAGACCCACGTGATGGCTGTGAATGACAAGCATGCAGTCAGGAGCAGAAAAGATGACAGCACGTCTGTGCAGTTACACAGAGGTTGACATTACGTACTAATGGCAAATCTCTTCTAAACTGCAAAGGAACGTACACAACATCAGAGCTGGACAGAGATGTTAACACCTGCCCCTGTATTTGGCTCCAATGCCCTGTGCTTGAGAGAGAGATTTATTATGGCAGCCAGGAATCACACAGATTGGACCTGTTACCTTATGGCTTTGAATATTAGTTTAATTCCCACCCACTCTACTTTTGAAGGTCTTTTGAATTTTGTTTCAAACACTGTTCAGAGCTTTTAGTTTCTTTGCACATAGAAGTTTAATTTCCAACCTCATACACGGTCCAGGTTGGTGGTTTTCAGACCCCTTGTTTCCTGAGACTATGGCACAAATGCAGAGGACAGGGGTTTTTGAGAGGGAACTGCAAACTGCCAGTGTGACAGCAATGAGGTATCACTGCCCTTAGCTGTGCATAACGACAAAAAGAATCAAACCTAAGGAGGTTCAAAAGCTGCAACAGTGATTTTAATGGTTTAAATTCCAACACAAGATATTGAAACTCTTTTGCTCATTCATAATGCAAATTTTGCTTCTTTTCACAAGGGTATTGTCCAAATAGAATTCACAATTTAAACAATTTCCCTGAGTACAGCTAATATAATAAAAGATAATTAAAAGAACTGCAAAATCTGATTTTCCCAAATCTCCTATATACTACTCAATCATTACTTACATCTGATTTCAGTCCTGCCAGCTACTGCAGAGGGAATATTTTTTGTTTACACTGCCACTCCATCTTGACTCTCTGTCATTTGTGTAATATTTCAGAGGTAAATTATAAAATGTATTTCTGCTTATTAAGGTCCTAAAAAGACTCCTCTTAAAATCAGTGAAGTGATACCAGCTGACATCAGGAGCAGATGGTATGGATCCCAGCTTTGGTCAAGGCAAATCCTTCATTATACAGTTAGGCAAAAATTCCAATAGTGACATTTTGACCCACCTTTAATTTTTGTTATAGTCATACATGACATAGACAAAAATCCTATTTTAGGGAAAGCTGTGTGAACATTATCAAAAACAGAACAAAATGGGAAAAACTTGATGAGGTAATGCTTAAAATCTATTTGGAATTAAAATGGAGATAAATTTTGTGACAAAATGATTTTCTTTTCTGCATCATAGACATGCTGTTTAATTTCTTTTTTTTTTTGACTGTTGTATCTCCAGGCTGTTAGTGGGCCACTTCCTAGCAAAATAAAAAGCAACAGACATCATCAAATTCCTCAGTGAAAAGTCAGATGACTGAGCCACTGAAGATTCTGGGGACTTAATACACAAATCTGTTGAGACCTGTACTCCCAGCCTAGCAGGCTCATCATTCTTTGGCACCTTTTTTGATAAGCTACCAGATCCACATTTATTTAACCCTGACACAATCACAGTTAGAAGCCCATTTTACACATGGAGAAATTTGTCAACCAATAACTCTACTAAAACTCAAAAAGCCTTGGGCTCAGATGGGTGCAACTCGGATTTTTGTATAGCAGCCAGCCCTCTTCTCATGATACCATGCAATCCCCAAATTACTGCTCCTTTAGTTCCATATCTTTTATCTAAGGAAAAGCAATACAGATTTTCTAGAAAATATTAATATCTAGCATCTCTCATTTGAGTGTGAAAGCAATTTATAAAGTAGATAAGTATCACCCTCCTTTACTCTGTGATAAATCCAGGGGCAGTCGGCATCATGAGCTCTTAAAGAAATTAAACTGCCTGTGGGAGAGAGGTAAGTCATATTATAGATTAAAAATAGGTTAAGAGAAACAAAGAGAAGGAATAGATGGTTGGGCTTTACAATAACGTAAAGCCATAGATCATAGGGATCTTTGCAGTATCTGTTATACTCAGAGTATACAGAAATGAAAAAGGTGGAGAACAAGGAGACTAACAATGATGCCAAATTATTCAGGGTAATAAAAATGAAAGCTGATTGCAAAGAGCTGAGGAAAAATGTACTGGTACTGAGAAGGCAATAGGATGACAGATTAAATTTTATATAATAAATATGAAATGACACACAAGGGGAAAACCAGTCTAAGACAATGGGTCCTAAACTACCTACTTCCATTCAGGAAAGAGAACTTTTGGTTCTAATAATAGCTCTTTTCAAACATCAGTACAATTCTCAATAGTGGACAAAAACCCCTAATGTGTATTGTAGCAATAATTGCGAAAGAAATAGAAAAACAAAGCAAAAAAAAATATCTTATGGTGTTAATCCATGTTGCGAATACATTTTGAGATGTGGTGTAGAACTCGTCGTCTTCATCTCAAACAGGACTTAGTGTTACCACAAATAGTTCAGAGAGAAGGAAGAAGGTCGAAGGTTTGGAGCGCTTCTTTATGAGCAATGAAACTAATCAGGTAGCTGTGATAGGAACCCACAACATTACAGATTACAAGGGTAAGTGGAAAAGGAGCAGATGCTCATTGTTTCTTGTTATCTGGAAAAAATGGAAGAATCAGATGAATTTGAGAGATGATATGTTCAAGGTATCAACAGGAGACAATTTTTTCACATTGCTGCTATTCAAACTGTGCATCTCTCTGTCCCAAGATGTGGTAACACAGAATGGTCATGACAAATTTATGGAAGAAACATCCATCAAGAGCTCTTTAGAAACAAGATACCACATCTGACTGAGAAGTCCCTTACTTACAGGTCCCTGGAACCTGACAGCACTTCTGCTCTTACAGTGCTTTTTAATACTGGACGTTGTCAGAGACAGGACAGGCAGACTTTTAGTCTATTCCAATGAAGTGTCTTTCAAAACCTTAAGTTTCCCAGAAGGGTGATGTTTTAGACCAACAAGCAAAAATTTCTCTTTGTAATTCAGAGCTGGCAATGCAAACCTTCATGCTGCCTCTTGCAGCCAGATGGGAGATACACTTTTCCTGAAAACACTGATATTCATCCCAGCTGGCAGGTTGTGCAAAGGTGACTTGTACACCATGCTGTCTCTCGGTCTTTAAGAAAAGCAACATATTTATATGTGTTATATATATTATATATGGTTTATATAGGTATGTGTGTATATATATATATTTGTAGTTGATTTTAATAATTGTAACCATTCTTACAGAAACTCACATAAAAATGGACAAAGGAAGGCACAGAAAATTAAGTGAGCTGGCTAGGTTGTGCCAGAGACAGGGGCTCTTTATTCTCCTGTCTTCTGGTACCTTTTTTTCAGGATCCCATTCTGGGTGAACCTTGAATCTTATTCTCAATTTTATAAGGTGCTGTGTTCCATTAAAAAAAAATTTTTTTTCTTTCTTTTTCTGTAATGGTAGGTGCTCAGTCAGTGCAGTTGTAGCTTGAGCTGTCTGTGTCCTCAACAAGGTGCAGCTTATGATAAAGTACCTGATTTGAGCCAGAGTTGGAGTATTTCATTATCCAAATGACCCAAACTTCAAAATTGTTATAGGATAAAATGGCCTCAGCAATTAATGGTACCTAGAATGACTGCAGACACAGTGAAGGAAGGGATATTGCAATTTTGGCTGTAAAAACAGCCCAACCCCCAACCCTCCCTCCCCCCCAGCATATTCTAAATTTATCTTTAGGAGAATCTATTTTCCCTCTTTTATATTTTCAACCCTTTTATGGTTTTTTTTAGGTGTTTTCACATTTGCTGCCAGCACTATAGTGCCAACTTCTTTCAGCTGTTCCCACATCCAAGCCCTCAATGTCAAGATCAAGATCAAGATCTGTTCTTACATTCTGGATTTTTTTAAAGTATATTCAAGGCCCTCATAATCTCTACATCACTTTTTTGATCAGTCTATCTCTTAGGACTTCTTCCAGAAATATCTCACTCTAATAAGTAGTTTAGTGTCTCGCAGCAGAAAAAATGCTGTGCAAAAAGGATTTTTCAGGATTAGCTCCTTCAACCGGAAAGTTCTTAATCTATCAAGTGTGTCCAGCTGCTTCAGGAAGTAGCAAAGATATTTCTGATTCAATATACTGCAGTCATTGTTAAAACCCAACATTATAACATAACTGAAAATATATGAAAACACTAGAATTTCCTCTACCACGTTAAAATTTTCTTTACTCTTTTAATTGCACTGTGCTGCAAGGATCAAATAAGTGGGATAGAGGAGAATCATTGCAAATAAAGACATTGACAGAGTGATTTTTAATAAAGTGTCAGACTATTTGTAATTAAAACAACAAATCCCCTGTGTACTGCCTGCTAATGTTAGTCATCTTTACCAGTTGCAGCAACAACACTTAAAATGTTTCAAAGTCAGTTTGTTGTATAATGAACAACTTAATATATAAGGTACCACAGTCATTTCATCATCTTTTTCCTTCCTTAGTTAGATCCTGTGGTCTAAACTTCAGTGTTAAACTACTGGAGTTAAACAAGTGTCAGAGGAAGAGGGTGAAATAAGATTTGTTAAATTAGACTTTGGACACAGTCACGATCAAACAGAGAGATGAAGGCAAACTTCAGACTGAACTTTCAGACTGCAGGCAGGATTTTAGCCAAACAACATCCGTTAAAGCCGACACAAATCACAGAACTTAAATCACGCAACGGTCTCTGAGGGTCAGATTCAAGCCTGTGCCGAAGTCCACCCACCTGAGGAACATAAAGGGACCTTGAAGCAGCTTTTAATGTGCAGCACAGGATTGCCCTAGAATGGAGAAATCTGGACCTGGCATAAAACTGATGTTGCTATCTCTTCATCAGTCCCCCTGGCCCACAACATTTAAGAGGCATGTCAAGGACAAAAGGGAGAGCAACCAGAATATATTGTGCACTGCAGAGCCTTGCCAGTCTAATGGGAATTTTGGATACCAGTCACTAAAGAAACACAGATGCGTGTTATGATGGAATTTCTCTTCTTTCCCATATTTCTCTCCTTTAAGAAATACCTCAGCTTCCAAAACAGTCCCTGCAGCTTGCTGGGGAGAACTAGCTTAAGGGTTTGCTGCAGGAAGGAGGAGCATCACCTGAAATCTCAGAGGTTAAATAATAGAGGTTTATAGCTGTTAAAAAAAAACTTGTAACCTTGCAGAGATTTTTCACTATATAAAAGTCAGGCTCATTTTTGTTTCTGCTGTGGCTGTTATCCAGATCATTCAGAAAAATTAATGAGTCTACTGCTAGCTAATACAAAGGTTTCTAGCGAAGTGAGTTTGGCTGCAGCTGGCCTGGTGCTGGGAGTCAGGACAGGCTGGCTAATTTAGCTCTGTGTAGAGTCAATTGGGAGTTCATTCTTCATTCCTCTGAAAGTGCTCCGAGGTCAAATGGCAGTTCTGAAGGCCTGGGTTTATTAGTGCTCTCAGGTCCCCTGGCAAGACAGACTGGTTTCAGATCAAGTGTGAGTCTCTGATCGTATTTCTGTCAAATTAACTGTAACACATCATGGTGTTTATGTCAGCTTGTTGCATAAAGATGGATGATGTCTGATATGGCATGAAATGAGATATATTTGGATAAAAGATACTTGCCAATCACAAATCTCTGCATTAAAGCTATTTTTCAAAAAAATTTAACGTGTTTGTGGTGGGAGAAGGTGACTTCATCATTTTCATTAAGGTGACTGTGTGTTGTCTGTGTCTCTAGGCACCCTAAAACTAGACACATCATGCCTAGGAACCAGAGCTGCCTGATGGTACTTAACTAAAAGGTCTCTTCCCACCTAGAAAGGCCTACTGCACAGGGTAACAGGTTATAAGGATCATACCGGCATCTCAGTAGATATGATAACATTAGTCTTCCACGAGCAGCAAAGCCAAAGAAAACATTTCCTCCTTTTGTTCCCTGGTTTCTGAACACTGCTCCCAAGCCACTCAATTATGTCAGTGCAACCACCTGATGTAGGACTGTATCTGTGTTCACTGAAATATAGAAAAAACTCTATTTTCTCACTGAAGCAGCACAAGCAACACCATCATCATCTAAAAGAGACAGCAAAATCTGCACAAGAATAGATGAGAGTGAAAATGCCTTAGACTAGTTTTGCCACTAAATAAAACATAGTTTTGAACTATTCCCTGAGGCAATCAGCTTGTTTTGTCTCAGAGCCCGTTAAAAGTTTCCATGCTGTTTTCAAGACATTGGAAAAAAAATTGGTAGGTAAGTAGCCATAATGAGAGATTTTGATGAGGTTGCTTTAGTGTGCAAAAAGCCTGAGGTATGTGGAGGTGGTACACCCAGACACCGCTACTTAAGGGCTTCTTGGTTACGCAGAATAGAGAACATAGACAAATAGACAGACCTGTAGATTCACAAATCTTAAAGTAAACAAGAAGCCTACAAAAAAGATTTTATTTTCTTAGTATGGGACTTCTGCTGTGTTTCTGTAGCACACCTTCATGCAGCGTACGTCCTCATGAGTCCTCCCATCCTGAGTCACTTAGTAGAAAAAGAGAGAGGAAGAACATCCTCTGGAGATGTCTTCATGTCTTCATTGGCTGTAGAGGGCGGCTAGACAAACAGCTTTGTCTGAGATGTAAATGTTGCACAAATAGCTTAGTCTAACTTATAAGTCATGCAAGTTAGGAATGATAAATCCTACTCTTAACACTTTCCCTTTGTCTCCTTTTTGTCATACCATAATTTAATTGTGTCACTTTTCAGCACAAATTCTTTAATCAAAGTACTGAAAGTCATTACTGATTCCTGTGATTACAGCTATATCTGCACTGCGTAAACATACCTGTAGCACATCCAGCTCCTCAGAGCCCTTTTCAGACCAGTTCTCCAGTTCCAAACTGACAGGACTGGTCCTAGAAGCTTCCACAAGCAGAGGAGAGACCTTCAGGGAGGGAACAGGCCCTAGAAAACATTTGCAATGTGCTTTTTAACTCAAATGGTTTCCTGTTGCCTAAAATGGAAGTCCTGAAAGAAGTTATTGAGAAGCTGAAGCCAAAGCATACTGTGTTTGCCTGCTCAGTGTGCAGGTTGTTTGTGTATAGTTTCTCTTTCTGTGCACAGTCCCAGCTCTGCAGCTCCTCAGTGGTGCTGCACAGACCAGTACTAACTCAACTCTGAAACTATTTTCACTAGAAAAACCTCATTAGACCTCATTAGTTAGTTTCTCAGATAGTTGCTTTCTGATGGATATCTGTGTGGTGGTCCTCAATTTATTGCTTTTGAGCAGATTCTTTATAATTTGGCAGACAAAGGAATTTTTTTTTAAGATTCTTTTTATTTGGCAGATATCTTCCTGTATTTGTTTCTTTATTTTTATTTTTACTGAAAATGCTTTGGTAAATGTAATATCTTCTAAATTCAGAAAATTTTTCCAGGAAACAGAAACAGAAAAAATAATAAAACCTCACTTTTTTGTGAATTGCTATGAAAAATGAGGGAAGGTTTCTATTTAAACTAGTTATAATGTCTACAATTACTAAAAAGAACAGAACAATTGATTGTGAGATGATATTTTCACATTATGACTACTAAAATATCATAAAATATCACCTCTTTCCATGAGACCTTTCTAGTGATGTATAAAAAATAGTAAATTTTATTTATCGTGATCATTATCACATAAAATTTTTTTATATATTGTCTAAAAAAAAAAGTAAATACTTACATTTCCAGCTAAGAAATAGAGGGGCAGTCATTCTGCAGAGGACCTTCTAGATAACTGGAGCTCTGCTGCCCTCGTCAAGATGACAAGCACCAAATGAGAAAGAATGATGTA
>VXAY01012530.1:3713184-3776627 GCA_013399855.1 Oxyruncus cristatus | reverse complement strand
GGAGTTATAAAATAAAAAAAAAAAAAAAAAGCATGGCAATTTCTTCAAAAATCTGAATGTACAGCAGAGCTCTTACCTCTGCTGCAGTATATCAATACCTCTTTTAGAATAAGGTTACAATTTTCTTGGCTTCCTTCTTCAGCACTGTGACAACTTTTGTTCCCCCTTGATGTCAATCAACAGGCTCACTTCAGATTCCATTAGAAAATCAATACTGTTAGTGAATGGAATCAAAGGAGGTCACATTTTCAGTATTTTTCCTCTTCAATGAAGACATAAATGAAAAGTTCTTTCTGTGCAGCACTTGTGGGAGATAAAAATTAAAAAGCAGAGCTGCACGCTGATACATCTGTAGACTGAACGTGTGTATTGAGCTGTTACTACCACCTTTTAGCTATTCCACTGCTACCAACTTCCATTCAGTGCAGGTAAGGTGTAGGACCAGGTTCGTCATGTTGCACAAGTGAAGATGTGGAGTGACTCCAAACTTGTGGTTTTCTATCATAATTTATGGAGTGCTCATTGCAGCAACTGTGAAGCACCCACTGCCAGCAGAATTTTAACGCATTCAATGACACATAGACATCAATAACAAGAAGTTCAGTGAAGATATTTTTCTGTCAATAGATTTCTTACAGATTCCTGGGATGCATAACATGACTTGCATTTCTAATAGCAAGTTAATGGTTACCGAATACATTAAGTTTTCAGTCTTATGTGCATGCACTGAAATAATTTCCAAGATGTCATTGATTCTCACCTGTTATGCTTAATTGGAAGTTCTGAAGTAATTTTCTCCTTCTCCCCCCCATTACATGTCAGGCAAACACGAAAAAACAGTTATTTGCATGATAAAGCACAATATGCAATTAAATTTGACTAGTTTAAAGAATTAGGATAGTTTTAATGTAAATTCAAACAACTCTTTCTCTATTGTTTACAACTGTAGAAGTTCAGCAAATTTATTTGCTGAGGCATTTGATTAATTCTCTTCCCAGAGGCTAATTCTGCTCTCAGCACTTAGTTATGATTGCCCACCTAGAAAGATTTTTGGACAAAAGCATATATTTTGTAATTTGCACGGATTTGATCCTTTCTTAGGTTGGAAAAGGGCTCTGATTTCGCAGTAACCTGGTGCAACCTCAAGAAAAAACTGCAGAGATAACTATTTGCTCAGGAGAATTTATATTGGTTACAAGCTACAGCTGTGGCCAAATTCCTTCCTACACAAGACCTTAGTAGTGCACCTGCTGAACAGCTTACTGCTTCTGTGTATGCCTTAAAACTCTTCCTCATGATTTAAACCCCATGATTAAACCCTCCACTCAAGGACCTCCTGTACCTCTATAAAATGTTCTTTGTCCTGTACTCTGTGAAATCTCCCTCACTGTTAAAAGTCTCCTCCTATGTTTCCGCTTGAATTAGGATGTTGTGATTTGAAATGATCACAAAGATTTTGCTAGTGCTATTCCCATCTGCCTTCACTATTTTCCCTTCTTTAAAAACAAACTTTGGTCCCCTCCCTCAGTGTGCTACCAACTGGATTTCCAAGTAAGCAAAATATTCTCTTCTCATTTTCTCCCTTGCCCAATTTCAGTAAAAATAAAGTGTAAAAGCTCGAACTCCAAGTGCAGAGTAGAAGAGTCATTACCTGAGGAAAAGGAAAGACTGCAGGGGAAGCTTGGTCCAAGCCAGGCAGTGAGAAAAGAGGTAGTTCTGTACGAAAAATTCTGCAGGAAGAAGAAAAAGACAGGCAGGCAACACAGATTACTTGTGGAGAGATCTGAAAGATTCCAGCCAAAGTGAAAGCCCCACACTGCTGGCAGGCTTGCACCTCCCACTGATTTCAGTGAAATGCACTCAGGAAACTGAGGGGTGAGCCGACATACTCTGAAAGACATACATATCTCAGGGCAGCAGATGTTTTTTGTTAGCAATGGTGCACCACAGATTTGATACAAATCCAAATTCTACATCTGTTTCCATAAAACATATGAAGACAAAAGCACCAGTCTTGCTAACATGAACTTTGAATGAGTAAAACTGTTATTATTTCAACTACTACAACCAGTCATGTGGAGAGCACAGCAAAGCTTTCTCTCTGTTTTTTTAGTAGCTCTAGGGCTTGTAAGGCAAACCCCAAACTTTCACTGGAAGAAACTCATTTGGGTTTCATGAATTTCCTACCCTTGAAATCCAATTTCTGTGGTTTCTTACACATTAAGAATAGTCAGTTCTGTCTCTGGTAATACTATGGACTTGATTACCCTGGCAAGCCTCATTGTCTACAAGAAGGAACACATGAGATAATGTGGTTGTATGTCTAAGACTCACTTAATAATTTAGTGTAGTTGTTAATTGATCTTATTATTCAATTAATGCTGAAAGGCTTGTGAAATCTGGTTTAATTTCCCTGTTCCTGGGAGTTAAGTTGACAGGAATTTGTTTTATTGCCAAGAATCAACAATATTTACAGATTTGTATATTCACAAACATCTGAGAAATTTTAGCCTCAGTATCCTTCTGCTCTAGTGTTTGCTCTTCAATCTCCTCTCAAACATGGAGAGAATGATTGAAGTTTGGTCTGCAGAGACTAAAAATAAAATACATATCACATTCAAGTCTCATTCTGAAAGTTAAAGATAATTTTGTCTGTTAAAGTGCCCTTCGATGAAAATACAATATTCAGTTCATATCCTCCTGTGAAAACAAAAGTCCACCACAAATAACATATTAGCTTGGTTATTTTTCCCCTGTGTTGCAAGTTCTTTCTGCAGTAAGTAGTACTTACATGCAGGTACACACACAGGCAGTTTGGATAGTTTCCTTTCTCTTGTCCTTGTAGTTTGTACACAATATACATTTTAGACTTTTTAAAATTTTCAGCGGTAAAACTCAGTGCAGATTTGATGAGCAGATCATAAAAGACTAACAGTTAAATATATGAAAAGTGTTGTAAGTAGGTTAATGAACATAGATGATAGGAATTATGTAAATTCTAGATGAGGAGGAAGTTGCAAAGGTGTAACATTTTTGTCATATTATTATTTTTCACTCTCACTCTTATTTCCATCCAGCCAAAGCTCCCAGAGACTGAACACTAGGAACTATTGTCTTAATAGCCATTGTCCCACATATGAAGAATCACTCTCAGCAAGAGGGTGTGCAAACAATTACAGTTTAATTGTTCTTGTCACCTCTGAACTCAGGGAGTGACAACTGCATTTTTGGTGTACATGAGTGAAATTATTTTGGTGATGAGCAAGGAAGGAAATTCCCTGCAAAAGCATGAGAAAAACAAGTAGGCTTTTTTTCCATTTTGTTTCCTTAAGACAGAAGATATAATTGTTACAGGCTTCACAAAGTGATGAGGAATAGAGAAGAGCCTTGGTAAATACGCTGGAAAGAATGGTTTCTATGAGAATCCATTCTGTGAATATGTTGATGAATAGCAGTGAATATATATGAACAAATCCAATGTGTTTATTAGAATCCAACAGAGCCTCAATCTAAGATGTGGCAGTTAGCAAAATATGCTAAAACCTCTCTGTTTTATATATAAGTAAATTTGAGTGTATGAGTCAGTTCAAAGGACCTTGGAGCTATCCCAGGTAAGAACATATTTACAGGCAATTACTGTGAAGTAGCTGATGAAAACTACTGACTACCAGCCAACTCTTACCACATGGTAAATGCAAAGTGATTTGAAGAGGATCGTACCAGACAGCTGACCTTGTACACTGAACCAGTAAATACATGAATTACTTTCTACTGTGTTCCTTTGTCTCAAACATTTGTAACCTACTCTGTAGTAAGTGCAGCAGGACAAGAGGAGCATCTTATGAGAGAGAAAAATGTGATCAAACTTTACTGGTTTCTGATGCTGAAAGTCCTCGGTGAGTGAGATGCAACAGAAATCAATGGAAGGAGCGGTAGTGAGTGATAAAGGAGGGCATGGAGTTCAGAGAGAGATTGCCTCAACAAAGCTTCTTTGTGAGTATAATGGGTGCTTAGGCTGTGAGTTCATTGCATCTGCATCTGTCTTATATGTGTGTTAAAGATTATTCACAATGAAATCTCACTTAGAGCTTCATCACAAGGGGAGAGATCACGTGTTACCCTGATGTGTGTGTATATTGACATATCAAAACCAGTTCATGTCTCTGTAAACATATTATTTTATGCTTATTTATGCTAAAATTAATTTCATGTTATTTCCATTACTTTTCCACAAGTTTTAGGCTAGTTTTAAATTTTTCACTGTCTTCCATTCTTTTGACTGCCACAGTAAATTTAGTTAAGATTATATGTCCCCTAGTAGTATAAACCTAATTATGGCACAGCTCCATGGGAAATTTATTTTACACAGTTCAGAAGCAAAATTTGGCAGGAGGTTTTTTTTCCTGATATATAGAAAACATCTAATGATTCTACCTAGAAAGCCCACATTTAGATAGATAAATGACCATTTAATCAGTTGAGAAATATTTCAGTGTGAGTGAGATCTTCACAATTAATTTGTTTGTAATTTTGAGAAACTGCAGGATTATCTCTATTGCCTGAAAATTTAGGTCTAACTGTTGTGTTCCAGCATAACCATTTCAGCATATCTCACCAGCAGTAACCATGTACAAAATCTTACTGCATTATATTTTAAATTATAGTTATATTGAAAACATATCTAATAACAAATTTAATATAACAATTATATAAGTATATTTGTATTCTATTTATATTGAAATTTCTCTTTTCTAGATTATTATATAATGTTAACACCCTTCTTGAATGAATGTAGTAAGGGTAAAGATGTCCTAGACTGAAACAGAGAGCAGCAGCTGATGACAACACAAGCCTTTATGCTGGCTTGTTAAAGAACTGATGGTGGTGCAGTTGGGGCAGGAGAGAACAGTGGGCAGACTTTAGGATCTTAGACATTATTTGCATCCTGCTGTGGCCTACATGCTACCTGTGCTGTGGTGCCCAAGGTAGTTTAGATTTAATGAGGGTAGTGGTTCTCTTAGTGAGCACACACTTTGGGCAGCCAGCTTCCCTGGTTGGTTAGTAGAAAATTTGGAGATGGCTGTACAAGTTCTTTCTCTCCCTTCCTAAATGCTCACGGGGTGAGATAACAAAAAGGGATTTAGCAGAAGTCAGGATTTAACCACTGTAGAAGTGGGAAAGCATTGCTGCGCCCCATCACACCTGGGACTGGGCATCTTCAATAGGAGGCTGAAGCTCATGAACAACCCATAGTTGCTGCTTCATGCTGCCCTGGTCCTAGATGCTTCTCCTGTCTCCTTTTATCAGGTCACATATTTGGAGACAATGGATTTCCTAATTAAAGCTGACAGCTAAATTTAGAATAGTTAATTAGTGGAGGCACCGGACTCACAGCCTGGGCACAGGTTCAAGGTTTGGAGGACATTGGTGTATTTTGATTACAATGTTCCCATCAGGCAATAATGCCTGCTGCTGTGGGCAGAAATATGAGAGAGAAATTGACTGTGAGGTGGGCAGTGTATGCTGATCTGAAAGAGAAGGTGAATGATGTCAATAAGACAATAATCTCCCCACAAAGTAACAATTAAGGAACTGATCCCGGAGCTGTCCAAAATTGCTTCAGTAGACAATGGCATTTGGGATGTTAGGTGTTTCTGAAAATCGGGTAATTTCAGATTTTTTTGAATCTTATTTTATTTACCTTTTCAACAGAAAAAAAATCCACTCAAAAGGTTATATTATGCAATTTACTGTGTAATTTATCTGTATTATATATATAGCAATATTTTTTCTTATTATTAACAAGCTCAACATTAAAGAAATGAATACCCCATGGAGAATAAATTAAAACAAAAGCAACCAGAGAAGACAAAACCCATAAAAAGCAGATGGTGCCACATATAAAATGCCATCAATTTTTATGCATCTATGTAAAAAGGTTGAGATGTTCCCAGCCTTGAAATAAATTCTACCCATCAACCCCAACAAAATATCACAACTGTATTAATGATTGCAACAAATTACTTTCTGTTCACTAATCCAAACCCACCACATTTACCTCAGCTAAGAGGCTGGGAGGAACTGTGCATATTCATATGTAACAGTAAGCCTTCAGTGAACCCTGTTGCTCTTCACATCAAGTGTAAACTTGTAAATTCATGACTTTGTGCAGGTTTTCTATCTCTGCTGCCACTAAACTTCCTTCCTGTTACCTGATTGGCATTTGGGCAAAGAGAAAGAACCCCTAATGACTACCCCTGGGTTCAGTTTAACAATGGATCTTTAAGAAGATTTTGCCTTTCACCTTTCAAAAGCCATCTGTCACAGTTTGGACCTTAGTGTGTATTTGCTGTTTCTCAGTTCAGTGTTTTAGTCAAAGAAAAAAAAGAATCTAATTATCTTAGGTAGAAGAATGTATTGGCACACCAAATATGTGGCCAAAATCAGATTCATGTACCCCCATATCAGAATTAGTATTTGAGCCTGAATTCTACTGTGCCCAGAACAATTCCAGTGCTCAAAATCACATTCTGATACATCAAAACCAGGTGCTGATGTACCTTGACAACTGTCCAGCCACAAATTAGCACTGCTGAAGTGTATCATAGCATGACCTTAATAACATTTAAAAGTGAAATCTCCGGTTAACACACAAGTGAAGATGCTCATGGGTTTAGAGTTAACAGTTATTGACAACTTGCTCCGAGGGCTAAAGCTTGTTAAAGGAAATGGACTCCAGAATTTAAGAATAAAATTAACAGTATGGAAAATAAAATATGTATATATGTTGAGCAAAACTAGAGATTTTCCAAGTGTTGCCTTAAGAGAGCATGGAGAAAAAGAAAACTCCAGGCCAGTTTAGTGTATAAGATAAGATAAAGAGAGTAGATCCTTTAATGACCCCTCAGGCCAGGGGAATACACATGGTGTGCGCCCCTCTAGACAGTGGTTCTATGATTTTATAATATGGCCCATCCAATCCCAGATTTGTCCACCCTGGGTTCTGCTCCGTTCTGCCCCCCAACATGCCCTTTCAGGAATTGGGGCTGGGGGCATTTGGGATCCCTTCTTCCTCATCTTCACCTTCTTCACAGCGTGTATAGTCCTTGGAGCTCCTCCAAAGTTCTGGGCTTGAAGGTTGCTGTGACTGTGTGATATCTTCTGGTCCAGGCCTAGGGTGCTTTTCTACAATTCTACCTTGAAAAGAAGACTAAACACATTAATGGAATTTAGAGGGATTTATGGAATGGGATAGTAGGGTTGGGTATGTGTAAACATTATGCTTCAGGGTAAGGGATATAATGCAGCCACATTAAAATCTACATTCACTACACAACAACTTCTAAAATCCACGAAAGTTAAAAAATCCAAAAAAGCCCTGAGGCATCATAAGGGTGAACTCTAAAATCTTACCGGGAAAGATAATTTTCAAGTAACTGGACACCACTAAGGTTACACCAACCCTTCTCAGTTATAATTTGAGTCAGTAATAACTTTATAACTATTAGAATGACAACATGGCTCAGTATATCTGGTGTGATTCATGAACATAATTAGCTTCAAACCAATGAAAAGAAAGCTTTCTTCTACAGTTTCCATCTTATTAGCTGCAGCAATTTTACAGTAACTTGCATGGAGTCAGCTTCACTTGTCCCCTGTAGAAAAATATATTTCTGTTACTTCTGTCATTCAAAGTGCTGTGGGAGACCTAAAGGCCTTTTTGAAAGTATAGTCTACCACAACTGAAGCTGCAGACCCATATAATACATATAATATTTTGTAATTAGACTTTTAAAAGACAGGGAAATACCTCATGTATCATCAACTTCTCTTTTTTTCTTTCTGTAGAGGTGATGTCATCAACTTAATCTATTTTTATGCCAAGTTCTGCCACATGCAGGTGTTATTCCAGGTGTCTAGGGGTTTCTTTCTCTCTATAAATGAAGTACAATTTGGATGACATGAAAAACTAGTAAGAGAATAATCAGATACTCAGGTATTTTTAATAGAAGGAGGAACTCTGGAGTACCTTATCAGGTAGTTGTGCTCCATGAAAAAATGGAAACATTTCAAATGAGACCTGACAGTAAGTATTTAATACCACAGCCTCTGCATGGGATTGGATTCTTTTGCAATCTAGGTAGGGTGCCAAATGCTGGGTTTTTACTCAGTTTTGATTCAAGTGAACTCTCTCTGAACTCAGGGGAATAACTGGCCATTTTTCTGTGGCAATTTATCCTCCGTCATGTATTACATGTGCAGAGCACACGTTCACATGCCTAGTTGTACGTCCAATCTCTTTGAAAACTAGTCCTTAAACAAGTTGCCCAAGGATACAGAATGAATCAGTAAATTATGTAAATCATAATTTACTTCCAATTCCATTTTGGTCACTTCAGTTTTTGTATGCAATACTATAGTCATCGAACAATAACAGCAACTGAAAATTATGTGAGATTAGAGTACACCTAATTTTATTTGCTGTTTTCTGTCATCTGTCTGTGAGGTTTTAATGTCTTATTCTCATCACATTTAGAAAACTTACATCTCTTTCTATAATGTAATTATAGCTCTCTTATCATTCCCTCCAGTGTAATGTCACAAAGAATTTTCTTCTGCTTCATGTACAATTTAATTTCCTTTTTAATTGGCATTTGTAGTATGGTGTTGTCAGGAATCTCCACATTTACATTTTCATACCTACATGTATTTTCAGAATGAGAAAAATTAAAAATTAGCAGAGTGATTAATGCAAATATTATCTAGCTGGGAGATCTTTAGGTCTCAGACTCTGTCTTTCCATACATAACTTGTATTTCCCTGACCTCAAATTTCTAAAGAAAGCCATTACTCCGGCTCTTTCCTTGGCCAACATAGTGAATTAAACTTGCCTCATTTTCTTTTCTGCACTGGCTGAGTGAACCACAACCTAATACATATCTCAGATAGTCTTGACAAGTTGTCTTAAGGGTTTTTTCCAAGTTAATCTATAAATAGAAAGTAAAATTCAAAACATATTTATTTAAAATATACCAAACTCCAAGTGTAGTTCAACACAAAATTATGAAACTTGTTTTATTGCAAAACTCAAACAAAACTATGATCAGTCTTGGATGCCATGTTTCTCCCCGAAAAAAGCCATTTGGTTGTCTTGGCCTGTAAGTGAAAACTTTGCAGAGCAGAAGATATTTCTTCTAAAGGACATTAAAGATCCCATCTTTCCAGGTCAGTTTTCAGGTAACACATTAATTTAGCTACCATCACGATAGAGCTTGAAGTTAGGGGTTCTCAGGGTTGGCTTTAGCCTTGTCTCTCTCAGATATTCAGTGGAGGCTTGGATCGGGCTCTGTGGGCTGAACAGGTGATGGAGGGACACTTCATATCATGACAGAGTGTTTAAAAACCAGTTCATGAGTGAGTAATTTGACATCTATTTCCTAATTCTGCCATTTCAGCTGAAGCCATTGGTGTCCCATGACAATCATAGTCTGAGATGGTGAGCAAACTGTAGTGAAAACAAAGCTAACTTCCCACGATTACAAGCAACAGGGATGGGTATCAGCTGAGTCCGTACTTTAAGAATCTACTTTTTGAGTAAAGGCACTTTTTTGGCAATGAGAAAATTAAGTCTCTCACTGGGCCACAGCATTCAAGGCAGAGGGCTGTCTTTTTATGTCTGGTTCTGTCTGGGAGTGAATCCCAGTCACAAGAGCTTCAGAGCAGAAGACGACACTTTTTCTGGGATGCCTTAAAGACAATCCATCATCTCGTGGTCCCATGGTTATTGTTTTTATTTATGTCCTAGTTCACTAGTCTGCTTTCAAAGTTGTGATCTTTCACATTGTGTTTTCAAAATGCAAACAGAAAAAAAGTAGTAAAATGTGAAAGACAGAAACAAACTTCTATCAACAGGCTCTCTATCTGAAGCATGACCAATGCCCTTTGGGTTGTATTGGGGTGCTAATGTGTAATGCTAGTTTTTCAGTGAGCAAAGAAATCTGACATCTAGTTTTAACCTTGAGAAAATGGAAAGCAAGAATGACAACATTGCCTACAGCTCCATAAAAGCATGTGGTAATTAGGGTAAGTTCTGTTCCATTAACATCCTTACTGAGTTTTTCATTTTCCTTTGTTTACTAGTCAGGTGAGGCACTAGATTTGAGTAGAACACATACAGCTGGTAAGAGAGAAGAAAGTGAGAGAGCCTATTTTTACTAGCAAAATGTAAATAATTGAGCTAAATAATTAATGCAGTGTAGTCTAATTTCTTAGTCCAAAACATCAGCTTTTATAACTTCTCCAAAATTTGAAACCCATTCAACTTTCATTTTGGAAATGAATACATGTGTTAATTGTAGGTTGCAGATTTTATAACTGGATGAAATTCCAGCATATTAATATGAAAAAACAAAATATTGATATTCTATAATTAAAAATGTAATTAGTTTTCTAGAACCTAAAGAAAAGCTTACGTGCATAAATAATGAATGAATTTAAGTTCCTGGGGTCAAATTTATAATGCAGTGGGTGTATGCATTTACATGGGACTATAATTAAAAATCTGTCTTAATGAGGATAAGTTAGAGCATTTTGATTATTTTGAAACCAAAAAGCAATTAGTTCAAGAGAAAAAACAGAAGAGACCTTATTTATTTCTAAGTTTCTTCTATGGAAGACATTAATAACAAGTTATCTTTTAAAATAATGATGCTGAAAAATGTAATTTAAGAGAGAAAACATCATTTTCTCATGCATTAAAATAAAGAACAATTCCACAACTCCTGGTCAAACACATTAAAGTGCCAGTGTGGCAGCAGGATGATCCATGTTCCAAAAGCCATGTCCATTGCCCAGAAGAGTCCATTGACTCTCAGATTTCTCCAAAGCAGAGAATTTCTTGGTGACCCAGTACTGCTGCTGTGACCCTCTACCACATCTATGCACAAAGAGCTCTGTATGTGTTTTGGATAAATGAGAACGCGTTACTATATCAGCATGCATATGTCTTTTGATCGCTGTGTAAGGGCTCCTGATAGTGAGGATAAATTAGTATAAGCTTTTGACCCTTCTTATTTGTGACTGCAAGTGCACCATGACTGTATGTCTCAACAGCGGGAGGATGCACATGGCATGTTGCATCTTATTCTTGCTTTGCCTTACCTGCTCTCTAGACCAGGACCACGGAGTAAAAATGTCACTCAAAACATGCTGTGTGATGGCCCCACTGCAAGGGAGAAGCAGATCACAGGCTTGCACCTGAGGGCAGCTGGTGAGTAGTGCTCTTCAAAGGATCGGGACCAAACACTTTGCTCAGTATATCTCTCGTAAACACTAGAGACAGATCAGTGGTAATTCTGGGTTTGGTAGAGAAGGTGACTCTATAAAGTGGCCTTTCTTTTGGCGTCACTACTCCTCTATATGGCGATGTGGGAGATGTACTGGTCTAGTTCATTTAATCATGCTGTGGGAACTATGTGGTAACTGCACCATTAGCTAATGTTATCTCCACATAGAAGAGTTCAGTTTCAGGGATAGGTAGGTCTTCTATTCCTTATCCTTTCTTCACATTCTCACTTCTCTACTCTTCAAGTTTAGCATGGAAAAAACCCAAGAAAGACACTAAGCATAAGGAAGCAGTGGGAAGATCCCTGATATTAGAACCCTCATGCTGAGATTCGCTGGGAATTTCTTTTTCTCTTTCTTCAACTTTTCATATTGTTCTGTTTGTCTCAGACTTAATTCAATGGACACAAATCCTTGTATTTCTCTGGCCTTTGCTGCTCTCCTCTCACGATCCAAGGTCAGCTACAACTCAACACAGCTGCGTAACCTTGGCTTATACTTTTAAAAAGACTACTATGTTGTGAGAGAGCTGAGTGAAAGCACGTAGGTTGGAGCTATGTGAGATAAGAAAGGTAAAATTGCAGAGGTAAGATTGTTGAGATGGGATAGGCAGCAGTTCAAAGATTCAAGAGGAAAAATGTTGACATGAAAAGATACAAAATCCCAAGAGAGAAAACAAAAGAGTAGGAAGCCGACAACTCAGCAACATCAAAGGTCAGCCCACTCCAAGGAAAATGGATACCAACCCTTCCCCATCTGACTGACAACTGGTTGTCCAGCAAAGACTAACTGGGTGTGGTGAACTTATTAATGTCTAATCTTGTAGTCCGCATCACTTCTAGCTATTTATTATGTCTATTAGGAAACAAATAACTGTGAGTCTCTTTACAGGTAGCAAAAGTTGACTGCTCAAACCTGGGAGTGCAATGGGGAAGGTCTACTCCCAGCTTCATCTTTTTTTCTTTTTCCCCCAAAGCTCTTTTGCCAGAGCTACTCACTTGTCAAAAGCCTGCCTTCCTCCTCCAAACACAGGCTGCTCATTTGGGCTTCAGCAACAGACTTTGACTCTTCAGTTATACGTAAGGAGATAAAAGTCATGACTTCACCTTCCTAACCCCTTGACCACACCCTTTCCTTGTTTTCATGAACTCTAGGCATGATTATAAAGTAAGCATTTCCATTTGATCTCTTAGTTTAAATGGTACTGGAAAATACTCCAGGTATAACCTGGGAAATAGTGCCAAAAGGGAGACGAAATAATATTTTCTACTTCAGCATGTATCCAAAGATTTCCCACCTTCATTTTCCACCTACGTTTTTAAATGACACATTTAGGGAGAAGTTGCAAAAACAGGGTCAGTCTATTTGCTAGATTTTCACAATAGAGAAAATTTAACACATATGCACTTAACACTTTCTACTTGATTTTTTTTTTAGACAACAAAATATCATTTTTGTTAATGTGAATTTAGCAGTGAATGTCATTCAAGCTGGCATTCCAGGGATTGAGAATGATCGCAGATGTCAGCTTGTTGATGCAGATAAACATGAATATTACATACACTTTAGGTACCTAAAGCAATTGAACCTCATTTTTAGTTAATTTACCAGTCCACTCAGTTTTTATTGGTGTAGGAAAAACATGAAGAAGGGAACATGTCTGATGTCAATTCTATTACTTGTCAGTGAGTTAAGTAAGTACACACTTGTCATTTCACTTGCTTGGGGAAGGCATGATCCTGCTTGTTAATGGATTAGTAAAGGGTGTCTTCTGCTTCACAGCCTTTACACTTCATTCATGTGTCAAAACAAGAATGTTAAGAGTAGATAGGAGCACAGCCTGAGTCACTCTCATCCATCTTACTCTTTAATGAATGAACAATAAAATATAGACACAAGATGTACACAGTACTGTATTCAAAATTCTGTATCATTTACAAATGGGCACTTGATAAGGCATGGAACATGTAATAAGTGATTGCTGAAGGCATGTGAATAGATGGGCATGCAGGGATTTGTGATAGCTTTCTTCCTCTACTTCTTTTCATGGTAAGTAGTGTGTATTATCTGAATCCCTAAGAATATTTTCTTTGCAGGCCATTGCCAGCAGTCCTGAAGAACCTGTAGGTTTGAATAATGACCTTGTAAGGTGGCTTAGGAAAACACACCATTAAAATCACACCATTCTCACTAATCAAGATAGGATTTCTTAGCCTTCATGGGAAAGTATCATTTGCTTATGTGGGCATGGAATGAGGAATTTAAATGTTACTCTACACATTCAGCTACAGAAAGGCTGCCAGTAATCTTTAAAGAAAATACATAGGATTTGTAATTGTAAGAAAATGTAAAGAAAATACAATACAAATACTTGGTGCTATTTATTCTGGAGGCTTCATTCAAGACTGGTAACTACCGTTTCCATTTCTAGAAGTAGAAATAAAGTACAGCGTATCTTCTTTCCTATCTTTCAAAACATTAGTTTTTAAAATTACTTTCCAGTTATGTACCAAGGAGAAGCCTCCATTAATTAAAGAGGAAAATTTCTGCTGTATTGGATGCCCAGTCAAAAACTTGGAAATCTAGGTTTTATGTCATGTTTTCTTAGACAATTACATCCTTCACAGAACAAAAGCTACAAACACAATAAGAAGACAGAAAATTAAACCTCACCAAATACACAGTGACTTATCTTATTGACTTGATCCAAAGCCTTCAATGAAGTCAACAAAGTCTTCCTGATTTATACAACTTCTACATGACTTTTGAGGACAGACCTGCATCCTGAGCTCCTCTTCAAAAGCAGTTTAGCTACCTGGGCTTAGAACTAGTAAATCCACTGATAACACATTGATCTGGCTTCTGGCTTAGAGCTGACCTATGCAAAACCGACTCAGAGCCTGGACAGCTTTGTATTAATGGAGATACAGACATAGACATAGACATAGACACAGACACAGACATAGACACAGACATAGACATAGACATAGACATAGACATACTTACTTAGACATACTTACAGATTTAAAAGCATCTGACCTAATTTTGAAACACTTGAATCCAGGATTCATGATATAAAATCACAAGTACAATTTTCCTCCAGCTTTAAGCAGGGCAACAACACACCTACTTTGCAGAAGCTGTTGGTTAGAAAGTATATAAGAGAACACATACAAGAATACCTTCCCACAGCTCTCATTACTACTATGTTTTGTCCCCTTTGCGTCTCTTGATTCTTTTTTGCCATGATTACTTTCCAGTTTACCTTTCAGTGTGTAAATACTCAGATATTTTCAACAGCTATATTTCTACTTAACATTTGAAGGAACAAATGTCTGGAGATGCCACCTAGAAAAGCCAACACTTCCATGTACAGCTGTAAACACTGGAACTAGTTCTTTGTCAGGTTTCTGAGAAGAAGCCAGTCAGTTTTCTTGAGCAGGTGGGTCTAAAGATCAGCAGGCTGCTCCATGGGGAATGTATTTCTGTGTGGTGATGTTGGGTAAAGAATAATCTCAGTTCTGCTAATTAAGAGAAGCTAGAAATTACTGAAACAACACTTTCTACTCTGGCTAGGGCATCCTGTGAGCTCAGCACATGTTGGAGAAAGTGGTGGGTCCATGATTAATGTTTGCAAGTTACTGTAATAATGTTACTCAAGGTAACTGTAGCTGCTGTGCAAGAAACTATCCAATGACATAATTCTTCTAGGAGGTTTTGTCCTTTTTTTATTATTATTTTTTTTCCCTCTTAATACTGAAAAGAATTTGTTCTCACTGAGAGCTGGGAGTTTCAGCAGCATGCTAATATTAGGTTTGGGTTATGTGTAACTTCTACCAGACCAGCTAACCAGTGACATCCACAATTCATTGGTTTAGGCATCTTTTACCTTCAGACCTGAAAACAATATACTACTGTATGCTTTATACTAATATGACTAACTGGTGTGAGGAACTAGATTGTACTTCTACAACTGTACCAGAAGAGTAAAACTGCTAAAAACATCTTAACTTTAGTTAGATGTTTAGTTAGTCACTTAACTAAGTGACTTTAAGTTAAAAAACTATTTTCTCAAGCAGATCTGATTTTTTTAAAAAGTTATCTAACCTTCATACAAAGGAAGACTATCAGAAGAAAAAACCTGATGATTTAGGTACTAAACTTTTCAGTTTGAATGCTTAAGGATGGGTTGGATGAATGTTTTTCTTTGAAACTTTCTTTACCTTTTTTCTGGGTAAAGAAAAAGAACCTCCCACAGGTATTTCACAGCATGTAAAAATTTCTAGGAAACTCCAATACAACTACATCAATCCAGGTTGCTGAAACAAGAGCTTAGACATACTTACAGCTTTAAAAGAGACAAGGACCTCTGGGTCAAGCCTGCTATGCCAAGTTCATCTCCAGGATTTATAATTCTAAACTGAGTTGGACAAAAAAGACTTAGTCACAGTCTAAAAACAGAATCTTCATTTAACTTTGACATCATGCTATTCACAGTGTTCAATAAATAATGCAAATCAAGATTTTGATCAAGTCTGAGTATTCAAAAGTCAACAATAATTATAGAACTCACTTGCTTCTACTAAATCTTAAAAAATCACTGTGGCAATAACATATTGCATCATGATATAGACAGCTACTTAATGACTGTCTCTAGTTAGATTTTGATGCAAAATGTAGTGTTTTTTATTAGGCAAGTCCTTCTTTCTAGATGTATATATGAGAGTGTGGTTGCTGGGCTTCAAAATATATAACATGGATTTTATATGTTAGAAAAAACTTTTTGGTTTTTTTTAATGAATATTTCTATTATCTTTAGCACAGTGAATGTCAATATTATGTTTTAAAACAAGCTCCTTGTGAAGTTTGTTCTGAAAGTCTTTCATGTGAAACTGGGAATTAACAAACAGCCCAGCTATAATCAAGAGTCCAGAGGGATTGTTCTGTTGTAAACAACAAAATTGTTGTTTGTTGTTGTATTTATGTTGAAGACTTTCAAAATTTTAAAATACTTCCTTAGCAGTCATTGGTGAAAATTTGGAAGGGGAATCTAAGTTTGTGGAAATCAGGGGTGGCAGATACAGGAAAGAGCAACGATGACTCTTGGTCAATTCTGTGCATGCTGAATTTATAAAAATCAGATCCTTGGGAACATGGAGAGTCTGATGGGACTGGTGATCAGGTTGGCAGTAAAGCAGTTGGCTTTGCCAAACTTGTAGTCTATATGTAAGACTTAGAATTAGGAAGGAAAAGAATTGTCTAACTACAAACCAGTAGATGGCAATGACTGACATCCTGAAGAGCACAGGAGAAGGATCCAGTGGCGTTGGGATGATCTTATTCAGGTTACATAATTTGGTTGTCACCTCTCCTACCATAAAGGGTGCTGAAAAGACCACGTGGCTGTCTCTAAGAGATTCTTCTAACCTCTGTGTGTGTGCAGCTGTGACATAGCACCTCTTTGTCTCCCTCTCTTGGCTAAAATTCACATTTATGTTAATGACATAATCTATCTGGAACAAATTTCAAGTCATTAAATCTAGTCAGCACAGGCATGAGCTCTGTGCATATGGCATAGCTTTCACTCCTTTTGGAGATGTCACACCGGTTGGTGGTTTGGAGATGAATATCTCTGATTAGCTCTCGCTCAGCATTGTCTCCTCTGTCTGGGACAGGATGTCTAGCAGGTATGTATGGCCTTCGAATCAGTAAAAGTAATCTTACCTCTACATTGGTAAATTTCATATTTCAACTCAAATCACCTTGGTTTTTGTCTTGGAAATTGTAAATGAAGTCCATACCAATAATAATAATAGTAATTGATTATTGTTACATTTCCTTCTGGAAAATTTCCCTGTACCTGTGTTGTGTTATGTGCGGGCCTTTCTTTCTTGCTTAGCTCATTTTGTGCCATTGAACTGGGCAAGCTAGTGTGGGAAGTTTCTAACTTCCATTCTATGAGGTAAATTTTGCAAAGTGCTGAGTATCCTAAACCATATTTAGCATGGCTTTTGAAGTCCTAGAAGATGGCACTTTGAAAGCACAAGTTGTACAAGAAACACAACATTTCTGCAAGTGCCTTTCTGGTGATAGTGCTCAGTGTCAGTATTTTGACCTCACAAGATCCCTGTTTCAAAAAGAGTTAAATAATTTTAGCAGTGGCTTGTCAGCTCTGTTTAGAGTTAAGTTTCAATTTCTCTGACTATCAATATATTGCCTCCCTGTTGATGTATTATCACCTTATGAAGCGTCTCACTGTGATGCACTTAACACTTCAAATGATGACTGAAGACAGCGGAAGTTGGTGACAAACGATTTCTTTCAGGAGCTATATTGGAGAGAAAGGAGCACAAGAAGAAAGACTTGAAACAGTTATTCTTGGGATAACACTATGCATACCAGGGCACATGTAGATATAGACAAATAGATGCATACACATGTTCTGTACTTTTAATATATTTATATTGTCATGCAAGGAATTGTTACTGGCTAAATGGTTAAATACAAATGGAATGGTTAAATACACGTAGATCAAAGCGTGCTAAACACATAAAAAAATACAATTTTGTGTCTGGAATCAGAAGTACATATAACTTGTCTTGTGTTAACTCCAAGAATTTAGTATAATATTGAAGTTTGTGATACTTTGTATATTTGATGGGTTAACGATGTAGTCTGAATTTAATCAAGCAACAGTAGAAAGAGGGTTGGGTAATGGCTCTCAACTCATGTAGGCTGTTACTAATATAATCTGATTCCTTTCCTCTCTTTGCCAATTGCACCAACAATTTGGCATGCATAGTAAGAAGTTATTATGGATTCTGCAGCAGCCTTCCTGTTGCATGGCACAGATAACACAAATCTTGTTAACAGTCTGACAAAATATAAATGGCTTTATAATAAACTGCCACCCTTTTAATATCTCAACAACTTCAGAAATGTTATCTGGCAACTGCAGGGGGCTAAAGTTATGCTTTCAGAAGGCTGAATTTTAGTACCATACTTGCACATATCGTGTGCCACCCCACCCCACAATGTTCTTCTTAGCAAAAAACAATAATTAAACTTAATCTTCTGTATCAAACACAGGCATGTTCATCCATTTAATTACAGTCATGTGGGAAATGCGGCAAAGCATAGCTTTTAAAACTGATAATATTTTTCAATTTTTAGATGAATCAGCAAAACTCAAACTGTTTCTAATTTTCCATACTTTTCTGACTGTGTTGAAAGTATCTCATAATCTTATGTACATCTTGCCAGGGTATATGCTGTTGTATGATACCTTCAACAGATGGGCATGAGTTCCCCCAGGGTACAGACAGGGTGTAGGAGAGCTGCAGGGTGGGGAGCACGGGCATGCTCAGCTGGGAGGAAGAACAGGGACTGCCCTGTGAAGTTACTCACTCCACTGAGTATTGGAAAAGGCTCTAGAAAAGAAAGACAGGGAATCTGTATGGGGATAAAAGACAGGACAAATTCTTGAACTGTAGTAATGTGTAGATGTAGGCTCTTCATATGTAGTCACTGTCTGCCCAGGAGACACAAGCAGGACCAACCGGAGGCGAATAGGACTGGAAAGTGAGGCTGCAGGAGGACCTGAAGGCTATGAGACAGGGGGGCAGACACTGAGAAAAGGAGTTTATAATCTGCTCCTCCAGTAAAACAAGAGTTAAAATAAAATTTGATTTACTTAGCTCCAAATTATAAAATGAAAAATATTCCCAAAGTGCAAAACTGACTTTCCACTAATACTATCTTATCAATTTGTATGTAGGAAGAAGGAGTCTGAAACCTTTGCAGTGAGGATGTTGTGTAGGAAATGAATGCTGAAGTAAGAGGTTGCAGATGCCCTACAGCATCAGACCCTGGATTTCTTTCACCATAAAATGATGTTATTCAACAGGTTACATCTCAGATTCTGTCATTTATTCACTCACATCCTTTGCTTAATGCTTTTAGTTTCTTACGAACTTTAGGTATGGCAGAAGGTGACATTGGTGTTTTAGGGATTGTTGTCCCTTGGGGAAAAAAATGGAAGGATAACAGAGCTGTGATGTTATTTATGGCAGACAAATGTTCTGTAACTGTACAAAGCTTTGCTGCTGCATAGAAACTGCTTGGAAAATGAGACTGACATTCTGGGAAAAAGATTTAAAAAAACCCAACAAAAACCCACCAAAATAAGTCTGATCCCCCCTGTCCTTAAGTATTTACCACAGAGCTTTGGTCACGGCTTTTTGCATGCAGGCTACAGTTATTTTCTCATTTGGGCTAGATTCTGTGGCTTTACCTGGTGGAGTAATTCTTTATTTTGAATTGTCCCACTGAGGTCATCAATGCTGTTCATGAGATATTACTCATCCTAAGCAGGAGTGCCAGAATCTACTGACATTTTGTTTTTGGCATGTGACTGGCTATCTAATTTCCATATATCGTTTTGTAAAATGCATGTGAGTAAAAATCAACAAATAGCAAGTGGTAGCAATTTTTTTTGCTCTGAGTGAATACCCTTGTTTCCTTCTGAGTGCAGGTATTCATATGAAAAATAGCCCTTCAGCAAGCATTTGTGTGAACAAAAAGCCAGTTTGTATGAATACTCATAAATAAAATATCATAAGAGTTGTAAACATGGTTGAACTGAATAGTCACTTCACATTCAAATGAGTATTAGCAAACACTGAGCAAAGACAGAGCTACTTTAAGAGTTTACTGGCTCAGGGAATTTCTCAGCAATCACAGAAGGTGTTTCAGGCTAGGTTGTGAGGACAGAGTAGTCTGCCTTCGAGTAAAACACTATAGACTTCCAACCCTGAATGATCTGGACATTCCTATTCCCTTCTTCTACTACACACTGGTAGAAAACTCACACTCCAGTCTGAAGTCATCAGCAGTGGATAACCAGATCCAGGAACTGGACAATAGTCAAAGAGAGTTCTGAATGTGTGAAATATATGGGTTTTTTATCTAGTGGATGACTGATTTGTGTCCACTTCTGTGAGCCTGCACTGTAGCTTTGAGTTGGTGCTGAAGAAATGGAATGGTAATTGTGTCAATTTAGGAGATGACTTGATCGAAGTGTAATGTTGTGTGTTTCGATTCTTCTCGAAGTAAGCAACATCTCTGTTAACTGTGTTGCCTTTAGATCAAAAGGGAGGTAGAATATCTGTTTCCAAGGAGACAAATACATGCTGGAACTAAATGATGGTTTTGACTCTTCACAAAGAACCTTAACTTACTTTGCATGTTGTACGAGATGTGAAATTCCATGCGCTGTGTGTAACACAAGCTTGACAGATTTCTCAGATTTTCTTTGGTTTCAGTAGGCCATGGTTCTGCCCAGTTCTCCTGGGTTAAATTGGTAGTGATGAACCAGCAAGCCAAAGGACAAAACAGTGACACAATTGCCTACACAGTTAAATATTGGCAGATTCCTCACCACAGTTTTGATCCAGGCCAATCAGCAGCCATTGAACCTTGAACCTTGAACCTTGGTTCAAGTGCATTAATACAGTCTGGAGATAACTTCCCATAGGACAATGTGAATGCACTGGACTAAGAGAAACATGTTAGGAAAGGCTATGCCATGGCACTTATTTTAAAGGCCAGAGGATGGATAGACTTCAGTGTGTCTTCCTTATTGGTATTAAAATAGCCTTTAGAAATAGCCCCTAAACATCTCTTTTACTGCTAGTTCAATTTCTAAATTACTCCTGCCAGAGAAACTGGTACCTGTTGCCAGCAGCAATCCCAGCAAGGCAACAGGTGACTTCAAGACAAGTATGAAGCAATGGTCTCTGTCCCCAGCAATGTCTCCTGAGAGAACTTCCAACATGCAGCAACTGACCTAACCATAGCGAAGGCCATGTAGTTCTGTGCTTTTGCTATGCAATTCCACTAACCATCATTTCTGTATAGATACAGAATCAGTTTAGAACAGAAATAAACTTGCAATTTTTAAGGATTTGGATGGGGTTTTATTCGTCTTTAGGTTAACTGCTGCATGCACAGAAGCACCATAAGCAGAAGGAGCATGTCTGTAGAGGTTTTTATACTACAATTTATACTAGAAGAAGCTGGAAAAGTTTCATTTGCTGGAAAACAAAATTGATTAAAAATACTTGTCAATGTTATGCAAAAGGAAATGGCCCTCTGTTATTTTTCTTTATCCCTTAGCATGTGAACAAATAGTTTCCATTTCCAGAAAAAAAACAAATCTGTGTATATGCAAAATAACTATCTGGGGATGGCTTTGAACACACACAGAGACTAAGTGCATCCTGCAAGTATTGCAAAATGCTAGATTAGAATGTCTGTTGTGGTTTGAGTAAGCAAGTAATTATGTTACTTTTGTTTACCAATAAATTCAGACAGTCCTGGAGACTGACCTGTTTATACAAGGTGTTGAGACAAAATATTGCCCAAGTTTTTTCTATCTCTTCCAGCAACGGTTACATATTAACTCCTCCTCAGTCATCGATGAGAAATGAAAGAGCGCTGCCTGTAACTTAACCTCTTCCTGTGCGTTTTTACTATCCTGGCTGATCCTGGAAGCAGTCGGAGAAGTCTCAGGAACCACCTCTAAATGCATCAACCTTGGCAATGCTAGCACATTTACAGGCGTTGGAAGGGTTTTCCTTGGAAAGGTACGAGGATGATCTTCATCTGCACAGGTTGTCTGCACCAGCAGATGAAGCATGTGAAGATGTGCAGGCAGGAGTAGCTTGGGCAACGGGAGGGCAGGTCTTTGGGCACATTTTAGTGAGTGTGTTGCACTTGGTGTCTCTAGAAAAACCTGCCTCAAAGCTTGTGGCTTCCGCTGTCTTCTACTGGCTGAAAAATGGGCAGTCAGGAAATTTGTTCTCCTGGTCATGTCTTCATCTTTGTGTGAATGTAGCAAATGTTTCATCTTGCGTTCAGCTCCACAGATCCCTACCCCTGTCCCAACACCCAGGTTTTGCCTGTATTTTCAAAAAAGGCCTCTGTGCAACAGTGAATGTTACTTGAAGCAGAAATAGTTCTGCTTTGCATTTCACATGCTTCAGAATACAAATCTGTCCGCAGGTAACAAAATGTTATAGACGTATTTGTCTTGTTTAGGGAAGAAAAGGAGTTTCTGTAACAGTCTCAATGCTAATAAGAAAAGAATATAATCAATTTTCTGGGGATATCTCATTACAAAATTACCAATTATGTAAACAAGTATTACCTCAGTTGGTTTAAACTTGGTGGTAAGAGTGCCAAGGTCATGGGTTTAATCCCCTGTATGGGACATTCACTTAAGAACTGACCTTGATGATCCTTGTGGGTCCCTTTCAACTCAGAATATTCTGTGATTCTGTATTTTTGTAGATAGGGAGAGAGTGAACTTTTGGGTAAATGGAAGTTGTGACTACATAATTCCAGACCTGTCATTTACTTGTTAATGAGATGACTCTGATCCAGTTTTATTTCTCTACAATCTATGTTTCTGCTAAAAACAGAAATAGAAGGAATCACCTTCTAAGTATACTTATCCCTTTCCATTTTAAGAAGCCTATGTGGCCTTGTTCAGACAACTAATGAACACATGGCAAATTTCACTTTGCCATATCTAGCATCCTGGATTGGAAAGACTGGCAAACTTAGGTGTTTTTTCCTACTGTTGAGTAGCACTTAAACATTTTTACAAATTACTCTTTCCCATAACTAACGTCTTGACCTAGAGGTTATCAAAAAAGGCATTTGTACACACACAGCAAGATGAAGTCCTTGAAATTATGAAAGCCATACTAAAACTACTTGCTGCAATTTATCCTGAGAATATGAATGCTAAACCTCAAAGATCCCTGTAGAGCTAAGTCACTTCTGCTGTACAAGTAACTACTACAATTAAATATGAAAATGAGGTTGTGGAAAACATTTTATTCCAAACCAGTATCTAGAATGTGGTTGACATCACTGTATAGCCAAGCATCTGGGATATGACAGCTACCAACTGAGAAAACATCTTGTTTTTGTATAAAGATGGTCCTTGCTCTGCATTATTAGACTCTGTTCAAAACTGTAAAACCAGGGGTAACATACAGATTTATTTTTTAAAATATGTAAACATACAGAAAACAGTCTGTTTTCTGATCCAGCTTGCAAAGACATCTTTAAATATCCATAATCCCAAAGAAAGAAAACACTACACGGGCACCCTGTAATGCACAAAGATAACTATTTTAAAAACTATGCATTAGTTCTCAGTATTTAAAATTAAATATTTCCTAGATTCAAATTATTGATATCAGATTTTCATTTAGGACACTAGGGAAAAAAGCCAAAACAACAAACACACTGAAATTATCCTTTGGCTAAATTATCTAGTCATAGTAATAAAAAAAGGGTCCTGCTTTCCTGACATGAAATTATACCGTATCATGAATCATTCAGCATTAAAACAAATCACGCATTAGATAAAAGTTAAACTTCATGCTGGGCTCTAATGGAGGAGGAGTACTCAAAACCAATTCCCCTTAAATTGCCCTTCTGTTAGAGACATTAAAGTAATTCCTGCACTTGTGCAGACATGATAGATCATATTGTCTGCAAATATTTGGAGTTTATTTAGTAAAAAGCCTGAGGTTTAACGCTTTTCATCCTCAGTTCTCTACATGATACAACCTTGTTTTAAAATTTTCTTTTGATTCAATCAGATGCAGAACTCTACAGAAAGTTTGTAGTATTATTCCAATCTTTTTATGGTTGTTAGCCACCAACCTAAAGTGTACTTTAAGCAAACATCTTATTAATAGTGATTTGTCTTGGTTGTGATAACAGTTTGGAGGCTTTGTCTGAAAGCACTTCATAAAATCTCTGCCCCAGTGAGATCACAACCTCTAAATGATATAGTGTTGTAGAGAGGCTAGAACACATTAAATGTACCATGGTAGGTAAACCCACCAAACTACTGTTCTCAATGTTCACAACCTTATTCT
Source organism: Oxyruncus cristatus (assembly GCA_013399855.1). Classification (NCBI taxonomy): domain Eukaryota; kingdom Metazoa; phylum Chordata; class Aves; order Passeriformes; family Cotingidae; genus Oxyruncus; species Oxyruncus cristatus. The sequence goes on along the minus strand of VXAY01012530.1, from coordinate 3,752,322 downwards.
TGTCATGGAAACCAAATAAGATTGTGTCAGGAAAAATATAGTACTAGTGCCTATACTACATTATTGAAAAATTACACAGGAAAAATAAAATCTGAGGCAGGATAACATATTTTAAGCCACTTTTGATTGCAGAGAAACAAAAGGCAAATATTCTAACTGTGATACCTGGCAAATTTCTGCCTGCTTCCACTGAATTTGGTAGCAAGCTCCATTAGCGCAGTATGAATAGGGCCTAATCCTTTTATGTTGAATATTTGTTCCTGAATTTGGTTTGCTTCACTAAACATTGCTGGTGATCAGGTAAGTACTGAGGTTGTCTATTGATCTGAAGCCAAGGTAATTGCTGGTGGTCATATTGACAACTCGATTTTCTTCAGCAGTTTGACGACTAAGCCTTCTGATCGCATACTTTCCTTTTTATGATGACTTAAGTATGACTGTAGCCAAGTGAGTTCTTTATATACAGTGATTTTCTGTGTGCAGCACTTCTAGGGAATCAACAGTGTCTTCTATTCCTTCTTCATGAGCTATGTCATTGGCACATCCCTCTGTGTAATAGTTAAAAAAAAATGAACAAATCTTTATTAGCTAAACATTACCACAGCTTACTATATCTTTAACTCTGGCTCAGGTTCTTGGCTGTGTGTTGTCCCAGAAATACAGAATGAGCCCAGGAAGAGGGTCTGGGTTACTTTTGTTTGTTACTATGCAGGCGTGAACTGGTCTTGCCCATTTTATCTAGCCATGAAAGTGTTTTTCTTCCCTTATGCAGCTTCCTGGTTATGTTCTATTCTTGGCTAAAAGTGTAAAGAAGAGCAAATTTGAATCCAGGTTTCCAAGTCATGTTTGTTTGTGGAAAAATGTAACAGAAGGGACAATATTCACCAGTATGTGCACATGCAGGGCTAGGGTAAAGAAGGAATGATCCAGCCAGGCCTCAGCAAGCCAGAGGAATGTGCATAGTAGCAGAGAGAGGCTGGAGCTTTTTTCCTTTGAACTAGTGCTTGTCAGCTACCTGGGGCAATTAAGGTTTATAGCCACTAATCTGGACTGCAGTTACTCACTTGGCCTCCTGAAGAGCTAAGGGTGAGATAAACCTGACTGCTGGCCTGGCTGCCAACTGTGTGTTTACCTGTGGTGCTCTGAGCCTTGCTGATACCTTGCCCTGTCCCAGACCTGACTTCTTCCTTCTGGTAATTCTGCTTGGCATCATTCCCAATGCCTTCATACAGTGTGGGGTGAGCATTAGGCACCAGAAATGATCAGGCATTTATTGCTGGGCTCATCTGCAACATATGAGCATTGAAATAATATTAGTGACTTGATAACTGAAAGGAATGCAGAAAAGTAGCTTTTGCAGAAACTCAAGAAGATTACCCTGTTAAAAAGAAATACTCTTTTCATGAATGCACCAGAGGGAAATTTTAGCTTTTCACAAGCCAGATAAATTCCCAAATCTCCAAATGGTTTTGTCAGTGGTATTGAGGGTAAAAGAGAAAAATATGTACTTTTATTCATGATGTCTCTTATGTACGTGCATTACTGCATTGAAATATTTTATCTTTGCAGTTAAACTGTATCAATAAATTTCTTCTGTTGTGATAAACACTAACATTCACTAAAAGGAGAATTAGAAACTCTTAAAGGAGTGTTTTCAATAGATTTTAAATCTGCAGACCTGACTCTACTAAGACAGAAAGTCTTAGAATGGGAAAGTGACTGCTTATAGAGAAGTGTCATTTTTCTACACTTGTCTATTTGATTACCATGGTCTACCTCATTAAAATTCTCACAGAGTCCCATACCAAAGGAACTGAATAAATGCAGAAATATTAGAATGGTTATATTAAATAGCAGGCATTTTCCATTCTGATTGTATCGAATGTTTTATTAATGACAGTGTTATCATTAATTTTTTTGTGTGGAGGTCAGTCTGTACAGCATGCTTTTCTCCATCAAGTGGAACTTGGGAAAGCCGTTCTGTATTGTTTGACATGAGCAAGGCTGTAAAAGCATAAATGTTTGATATAGCTCTCCTGGGAAATATATATTTCTACATTGCTGCTTTTTCTTTTCAAAGTTATAATGGAAGACCAATTCCCTGTTAAGGTATTCTTTTTTGTCACAAACAGCAAACATTAGCCTGCATTGCCATTCCTTTAACAGCATGGTTAAAATGACTAGCCAAGTTGTTCTGGTTTTTTCTGCTCTAAACCTAGATTTTCCCTTCTTAGATTTGGTTGGTAGAACTTGTATTTTGTTTCACTGTTTTGCAAACAGAACATTTCTTTGCCTGCCTGCCGTCCTTGGTTAGAAGAGATGGAGGTGCTATTTTGGAAGTGGCTTGAAATGGGGGATTAAGCTGAATTCAGGGGACTCAAGAAATGCAGAAGCAATTCATCTGGAGTTTCCAGAGCAAATACTGCTTTTCTGCACAGAATTGCCCCAAATCCAGGCCCTCAGCCCAACTTGGGGTGACAGCACAATGGACCTGATACGCTGTGAGGAGGATAAGTGCTGAAGAACAGGAGCAGGTGGTAGCACAGGCTGAAGATTCATCATGGCAGGGAAGAAAACTAATTGATCACATTGCCCTGTTGAGAAGAGCGGTGCAGGAAAACAAAGCACTCCTTCTGCATGAGCATTCAGAGAGCCAAGAGCCAGCAGCTTGTGTGACAGCTGGTGCTGCTAGTTGTCCTGGAGGGCAATGCTGGTCTCCTCCTCTCCTTCCCCCTGCTCTGGTCCTAAGCTCTAATTAACTAGGCAAAAAAGAGCTTTGAGCCACAGTCTGGAAAACATCCCAAGACCCAAATGCCGAGATAATTTTATTATAAGTAGCTAAATTAAAACTAAAGCAGAGGGACAATATTCTTACAGTTGGGGATCTCCGATACCATGTGATCTTTGCTAAAAGCAGTGCTGATGAGTTTTCTGTGAACAGCTAAAATAAGGCACCAAAATGTTGATCTCCTTGTCAGTGTCCATGATTAAAATACTTCTTTGCTTTCACTTTTTTCCCAGTTGTGTGTCAGCTGGTCTTGGTATAAGTTACCCATATTAAAATTACATCCACAAGTGAAAATAAGAAAATTAGTATGTGCTTCAAGAAAGAAGAAAAAAAAAACCTCCAATACTGTTTGGCACTTTCATTTGAAACTGCATATACTATTTTCTCAAAAAGCAAATATTTGAGCAAAGTGAGAAGAAGAATTTTCTAGTTATAACCTTCACTTCTGCTTTCTAAGAGGCTTAGGATATTCCTAAAAGTAATCCTTTAAAAATTTAGAATGTCTGGTTTGAGGCATTTGCTCCATATGATTCGATATATGTTCATGGTACGAATATGACACAAATGGAGGGGCAAAAAAGAAATAGAGGGAAAATCTCTTCCTACATAATTAAGAAACCGAACATTCTTCATATTGTCAAAAAATTGAAAACAAAAATCTCTTGTACTGAGGCATAAGTTTGAAACTGATTTGCTTTAGAATGGCTAAATATTCACAATGTTGTATTGGTGTATGAAATATAGTATTGATGATGTTAAAGCTCATATAAACAGAAGACCCTTGACTTTATTAAACTCATGTCAGCTGGATTTTCTGACTGTGTCTTCACTGCTAAAACTGCTTATTGGGTCCCACAGCAATACTTCTTTTTGTGATGGCTTTTAAAATTAGGATTGGGATTTTACTCTAAAAAACAATCCAGCCCCACCACCAAAAAAAGAAGCTTAATTTGTTATACAAGTCTTTATATGTACCCAGGCTATAAAATCTTCAAGATGACATTGTATAACTTCAAAGCACTAACAAAGCAAATTGCAAACTATGTTCTTCCTTGTTTAGTAATCATAGTTATCTTAGAGTTTCATGGCCTTTTCCTGTATGACTGCTGATACAATTAACATTTCACTTGATAGAAAAACGTCTGCAGATTACTCATGGTTTTGAGGAGGCTTTCTCCATAGCTAAAAGAATCTTCTTGCTATGATAGAAGGGCATACCTCAGGGACTTAGTGACCAGCTTGGAAGGGGTATTGAAGAAATTCTACTGGTAGATATACAATCCTCTCTGGAAGAACAGACCTTGCCAGAAATCTGTGGCAGAGGATTTTTACTGTGTCAGCCTTTTCTGTCTCTTTCATTTCTATTACCTCCATTTCCTCTTTTTGGGTTTGAACTCAGAAATGAATTTCCAGCTGAGGCAGCCTCATCTCCTGCCTCATCTGCTTGACTTCCTGCATATTGGGATAGATTTTTTTTTCTTTTTTTTTTTTTTTTTTTTTTTTTTTTTTTATGATTTGAGGAAATTGATTGTCCTTGAGCATCAACCAGCTCTCCTGGAACTTTTGCCAATTTGGTACTGACAGGATCCTTCCTGCCTATGTGTCCCCTGAACAAGCAAAAGTGTGCTTCTCTGAACCCCAAGATGTTTATTCTAATACTTGCCTTCCTGGCTACCCTCAGGGTCTTCCAGCCAGGACTACTCCACCATCTTATGGATAGTCATTGCAGCCAAAATTGCCTCTGATTGTTACATTCTTGACCGCTTGTTTGTAAATGTCATGCTTTTATTAGCCTTGTCTGCACCTATGAAAAATTGTTGCCAGCATAGACCAGAAATTTTCAATATTACTTGTACCCAACAAAATATCCTCATGATTAGAAGCTCCCATGACCACTAAAGCACTAAAAAAAACAATGTCCCATTATGGTTCCTGATTTGGTGATCTGTAGCAGATGCCCACCAAGATGTTCTGTTTGTTAATCTCCTGGATCAGATGATTTTGACTCTTTGACTATGAGCAGTCATGCCACTCATCCCATAGAATTCAGCATTTGAGCCACTCTTTTGCACAGAATGCACTTGCCCGAGTTGTCTACCCTGACTGGTCTTCCCAAAGAGCTTCTATCCATCCAGCATTCCAGTTTTGTGCTGACTCACAGTGTATCCCTGTGTTTCTGGGTATATTCTACATCTGCATCCATATTTTTTTTCCTGCTCTGTGTGCGTATCACACATACGAGATGGGCTCCTGATTATTCTGCTTGCTCCTTGTGATTGTAGCCCTCACTATCTCACCCCATGAGTTCTTCCACTCATCACTTCCTGCTCTGTTGTCTGTAGCCATTAACCTCCATCACCCAATGAAGGCAGAAGCAGCTGTTGATTAGGGCAGAATTGGTCCAATTGATTTCTTGATGGTCATATTTGAACTGTCAGGTAATTTTACATGGTGAACCAGGACATTATTTTGAAGTATCAAACTGAAACCTGGGGGAAAAAAAAAAAAAAGCCATACTGTAATCTGAAGAAGGTCAAGAAATGGGGAAGACCTGATCGAAACATGGTAAAATAATTGTATCACAATTGTATCACCACAATTTTTTTTTCTGCAGAGACCATAATGGAAGCAGAAACTTACCTTCAGCAAAAAAATGTTGGTATCTTGGCTACTAATATAATATTTGTCATCGTCTGTAGTCGTCATTCACATACGAACTGTAATACAGTATTTCAGTCAATTGCTGTATTTCCCTTGGCTTTAATGAGGGAAGTTAGTGCAGCGGTTCTCCGAGTTTATTCTGCTGATGATTAGCATGTCGGTGTGAGGCCACATGGTGGAGTCAAAGACATGTTCTGTCTGCCGACTGGTCCCTGCAACAGCCACGAGCAACAGCCAGGAGAAGCTGCATCTGTCTTTGCAGAGCTGCCCTTGCAGCCTGGTAACTTTTTGCTATAGATGGTCACTACGGAGACATTGTGTGTTGTTGATGAGGATTTATTTAGAGCAAAACTCACAAACACTGCCCTCCCACTGTTTGCAGGCCTGGATAGATCTGTATTAAAAGTGAAAGGATCCTGTGCAAAGACCAGTGAAAAGATCAAATTTAACCCTTCTTTGTCCCAAATGAAAGTGAAGTAAGAAGTGTTTTGGTTTGAATCAAATTACAAATTAACTTTAGAAATAATTATTCTTTAAAAAGCCAAAGCTATGGAAGTAAAGAACTAGTCTGCAAAAGGTTGTGATTCCAGTCTCTGATATGGTTGATGGTTCCCCTGCAGGAGAGCACTGAGCACTTTTGGTGATGAGAGACCCTCAAATAGTTCTGTTGTCTCTACCTGAGTGGATCTAAACTATTCCCTTCTATAATATAGTTAAGTGCTTTAGGCAATAGCCTGTATTCTCAGGATGAATGAATGGTTAAATGTTTCTTAAGTGGAATATAAATAATTGATTCTTGCTGCCACACATCTATATTTCCAACTTTGTGATTTGAGCCTTTTCTACAGTTCAATCTCCTTCATTTCAGGAATACCAGAATGAAAGAAAGATATCTGCTTGTGTTCATTGTGTATTATCATGAATAATTAATTGTAAATAAAACCAGTGTGGCTAACTTTTACATTCAAATATTAATTTGACTCATCAAGACTCCCAGTAGGCCTTAAAGAGAAACATCATGAAAAGTTACAGCTTTGATCTGGGGTGAAAAAAGATCATAATTTGTTAAAAGTGCTGGAAGAGAATAGATAGATATTTGAAAAAGTATGGGGGGAAAAGGCATGAAGAGGATTAAAAAAGAGATCTGAACACATGTACATGCAAGACATTTCTTTCATGTAGGTATGTGAAATTCAGGTTTAAATTTTTCCTCCATGAGCTTTCACAACTGCTTACTCTTGTTTAAAGTACGTTTACAGTATGCTTTATTCATCATCAGAAAATCCCCATAAATTCTTATAAAATAATGGAAAGCAACAAAATCTCAATAAATCTGTACTGCCAGATAACCATCCCTATTGTTAATTCAAAGCTGATCGATGATTTTTATTGTACTCTTAGAACTATTCTTCTAACACTGAACACTTGCCTCTATGAGACTGTAAGAAGGTTGAGTGTACCCTAGAAAGATACTTTTTCCCAATCTTTTCTTAGATAAAAATGTCAGTAATGTACATCCCATAATCCTATTATTTTTCAAAAAAACACCAAACCCCATGAAGTCTCAAATCTCTTTGAAAGATATTTTGAAAGAAAATTTCACATAAAATAATTATATTACTTTTCTATCTACTGTCATTTATAATAAAGATTACTGTAGTTCCTGATGGATTTTTCCATTTTTAATACAATACTAGGGCTTTGACAAGGAGGTTTGTTTCAGAAACAAATCCTTTGTCAAAGGATTTTCACAATGGCTCAGTGTAAAAATAATTTTTTATTTTTCTATTGTGAACTATTTAATTCTGGACCAAACTACCTACCAGTGATGTATTCTGGTCTCTGGATCACAGTCTGGAACTGAAGTGCCTGATGAGTGTCTCATTTCTTTGTGCAACTACAAATACACATAACTTCTGCAAGTTTTATTTGACTCTGGATTCAGATTTCAACATTAGGATGTGAGGCGTTGCCAATAGTGAAAGATTCCAACTTAGAACACACTTAGAACACATAATCTGGGTATCTCTCAGAGGTCACCTTTATCAAGTGTTTTTAGAATACCTCCCTCCCCACTGTAGTATCCTGAAAGATGCCAACTGTGTTATTAGAGCAGAAGTTGTTAGGTTCTCAGAACTATTTTGATCTTCTCCCCGGACTTTTTTTCTTTTTATCACCACCCAGAGACATTACAAGAAATTTGAAAGAGACTCTATGGTGTAACTTGTTTTTGGAAGTTCTAGACTGAGTAAGTAAACAGGTCTCTTTCATTTCAAACTCTGCAGTTTCAAACTCCATATATTTATACATATGTGTGTGTTTAAGTATATGTATAAAATATATACAACCACATATAGTCAAACCTTCTCACACTTAGGACAGTCAGAATAAATTTTATCCTATTTTTTCTTTTAATAAAATATGAAGCACTTGTATTTACATTATGAGAAACAGTTATTCCTGTCTATTAATGTCAAATGAATATTTGTCTTTGCAAAAATCTTATGATGAAAGTAACAGTTTGTAACTTTTTATAGGTTATAAGTAATAAACAGTGGTTGTGTCCCTCATTTCTTCCTCTTTGATCCCTATCAAAAATTAAATGTCATTTCATGCTTCAGCTGACTTCCCCCAAAGAACTGAAAGTCTGATTAAAGAAAACATGCTTAGTACAAAGTTTTTTTAAATTAAACTGACAAAATTATTACTGGAACTTGAAGAAATTACTATTGCTGTATGCAAAACACATGAAAGATTAAATAATTAAGCAGTCTACTTTCTTAAAGGTGTTAGCTGTATTATCTGCTTTCAGAAGGAAGAGTATTAAGTAGGCTTAATCTTAGACGTGACAAAGTATAATCCTGTCCGTTGCTTACATCTGATGGTGTACTCAGTTGGCTGAGAGATGATCCACCAAAAACCATTGCCTTTCACAGCCTTGTCCCTGGCTTCTGCTCTTTGACTTTGGTCAGTCACATATTCCTCAGGTCAGCAAAACACTCTCATCAAAATTCCCAATTGTAAATCTATATTTCTTATGTTTTCAAAAGAAAAAAAACCCCATAACTGCACTGTTAATGTAATGATTTTGCAACTGAAGTGTGGTAGTATGTTGATGTCAAACATTTCAATTGTCAGTTGAAGTGTAGGTACAACAAAGACATCACTTTAACACCATTTTTGTCTCAATCCTATTTTAATCTCTCACTGCTGCTGGACTCAGACCCAGAATATGACTGCAAAGAGCTCAATCTTTAAAAATAAACTGTGAATTAAAAGGGAAAATGAGACAACTGCATGTGATCATTTACATATATGTATTTGTGTTCAGACATATGCGTGTGTACATGCAAATAATATTTCTGCATGTGAACTGTGGAAAAAAGAGTCTTTTCCTGCTTCAACACCTTTGATAAAATAATACTATATTGTTAATATTATATTTTGAGGGACTATTTTTGGGGAAAGAGTAGGAGTATGTGATATTGTTCAAAACATTGTATTTGCAGTTGGCCTTGCATTTTGTGGACTATGTTCTGTTAAAAAACAAATCCAATGCAGAAAGGCATTTACAGGGCATGCAGATTTTTGTCATAACAGATAAGAAATGTTAATCATATGCCTGCTGATGCTTCATCATGATAAAGATTTGGATAAAGAACGATAGCAAATAATTTTGGATCAAGAACCAACTTGATCAGAAAATGTTCATTTGAGTAGAACTATCCTCGCCATTTAAAACCTTCACTTATGATCACATTAGCCAAGAGATTTATCTACCACGGAACTATAAAAGCCACTTGGGAAACATAAGAGTATGAGCTTGACAACCACCTCTACAGATGCTGTTGGGTTGCAGCTAGGGTCTTAGCTACCCAGTATGTCCAAATATTTCATTGTGAGATGTAGTGGATATATCTGAACTCTTTTGTACGGCAAATAGAGGCACATTTCCAAGGATTCCCAGTGGCACAGAATTTTAAAACTGAATTGGAAGTCCCCCTTGCAAATTCTAAATATGCCAAAAGCTAGAAAAAGAGAGCGTCAAGCTCCAAAAGGAAGAGAAAACCCTCCAGCATAGAAATTAGTCCCTGCTGACAATGAAGATAGGAAAAGACAAATTATAGCTTGACAGGAAATGGTACAAATGAGATCAGGGTATGCTGATGTCTGAGGTTTTTTTTTTCTTGAATAATGAGTTTCCTTCCCAGTTGACTTTCTCTCCATCAGTTTCAGAAAGGAAAGGAAGGTTTTGATGTATGATCTGGTTTTTCCACAGTCTTAAGGACTATGGAAAACTAAAAAGCAAACAAGCAAAACAAAAAAAAACTGGAAACAATTAATGGTACTACAATTGCGTTTAAATTAAGAATATGTTTTGGAGTTTCTGCATTTTGTGTATCTTCTTTTCAAAGCACGTAGTTGACCAGCATTTGCCTAGCACATGACATGTTCCTTAAGCTTAATAATTCATTCTACTGTGTATGACAAATGGCTCATCTGATCACTCATGTTGTTTCTTACTGAAGTACAGAAGTAGGAGGCTGCCCTAGGTTAATAGACAACAACCAGTCCCATTGATTTAGTCCGTGAGTGCTGCTTAACTAATGCTTTAAGTTGATGGTGTTGGCATGGGGGCTGTGTTTCTCTGAATGTTCAGATACATAATTAAAATTCATAATAATTATTATATTTCACTTGTTTCATAATGGTTGTGGTGGGTTGACCTTGGCTGGCTGCCAGTTGCCCACCAAATCACTCTCTCACTCCCTCTCCATCAACAAAATGGGGGAGAGAATACAAAAAAAGCTCAAGATACAAAGTGTGATCACTCAAGAAGTATCTTCATGGGCAAAACTGTCTCAACTTGAGGAAGATTAATTTAATTTGTTGCCATTTAAATGGAGTAGGTTAATGAGAAATAAGAAAAAATCTAAACCCACCCTCTTTCCAGGCTCAATTTCACTCCCAACTCTTTTACCTCCTCCCTCCGAGTAATGCAGGGGAATGGGAAAAGGAAGCTGCAGTCTCTGCCATTCCTACCTATTCATAGTCTTTCCCTGTACCAGTTGTGGGGTCCCTCCCATGGGATATACAAACTTCTTCAAAGTGTGTCCTTTCCATGGGCTGCAGTTCTTCATGAACTGCTCCAGTATGGGTCTTTTCCATGTGGTGCAGTCCTTCAGGAAGAGACTGTTGCAGCATGGGTCTCCCACTGGGACACAGATCCTGTCAGCAAACCTGCTGCAGCGCAGTATCTCCACAGGGTCACATCTCCTTTGGGGCACATCCACCTGCTCCAGTGCAGGTGGGTCTTTGTGCCACTGTGGACCTCCATAGGCTGCAGGGGATCATCTTGCCTCACCATGGTCTGCACCACGGGCTGCAGGGGAATCTCTGCTCCAGCACCTGAAGTGCGTCATCCCCTCCTTCTTCACTGACCTCAGTGTCTGTGGTTTTTCTCTCCCGTATTCTCACTTGTCTCTTCCAGTTTATGTTATGCAGCAATTTTTACCCTTTCCTAAATATGTAATCACAGAGACACTACCAATGTTGCTGATGGGCTCAGCTTTGGTCAGCAGTGGGGCCACCTTAGAGGCAGCTGGAACAGTCTCTGTCTGGCATAGGGACAGTTCCTGGTGTTCTCTGCCACTTCTGCAGGCCCCTGCTACCAAAACCTTATCAGATAAATGTAAGACAGTGGTACATATAATATATTACACAAAAACCACAAAACCTCCACCATGCAAAAAAAGCCTCCAAAAGCCAAAAAAACCCTACAACCAAAAAAACCCCCCAAAACAACCAAGGAACAAAACCACCAAAACCAACCAAAACAACCAAAACCCAAACCAAAAAAATGAACACCCCCCAACAACAAAAAAACAACCAGACCCAAAAACAAAACAAAAAAACCCACCCCACCCCCCTAAACCTGAGAGGATATAGACATAAGAACTGATTAAAAGATCTCACTTTCCCAAAAATAACCAACTTTTTTGTCTCCTTAACTCCTGCACTTTTAGACATATCTTTTTTGATAGCTCAGATAATACTTGGTTTTCCATTTGGCTAGCACGCTTTGCACCATGAAACCAGTTGCAGCAATCCTCTGCAAATTCTTCACATGGGTCACAGGCACTGCAAGCACACCAGTTTTGTAATTGGTAGTGATGGAAACATCTACAACTATGTCCTTTCACTCCTCCTTTTTCTCCAGAAAACAATTAACTTTGGCTCAGATTGTGTGAAAATGTAGCAAGATGTTACTGACTGTATTGGTCATTTCTGTACTCCTATTGGAAAGGCTTCTAGCAATCCTTCATTCTAATGCTGCCTTTGTAGAATGAATGTTTTTATTGTTCTCCAAGAGGAATATTGTATTTAAAAGTGTAAGTGCTGTACTTCAGCTTTTACTTTCCACTGGCAAGAAGAAATAAGGCTGAGCAATGAAGAATTTAATATGGTTAATCCTATCTTCAGTTTGGGCAGTGTGGTAATTTATGATGTTGTGGGTAACAAGTGGTCTTGCTTTCTCCACTTACACAGACTATTTAGTAGCAAGCAGCTGGATGGTCCCTAGATGTTGGCCAACAACAACACCCCCATCATTCTCCCTGCAATCCTCGACAGCTTTCCAGACTCCTCTTTTTGCGTATCAGTCTCCCTGCTACCCTAACAATTATAGTTTTCCTTTTCCAACACCACGTGCATAGGTCAAAGCTTAAAACAGTTAAGGACTGCTCAAGCTGTGTGAAAGCTGCTTCTAGACACTAAAAGGTGAAAGTTTGCTCTTCTATAATATATTGTTTATTTCAATGTCGATGGGATTTGGCCAAGTGCTTGAGTGTTTTTCTGAGGCAAGGCTTGCATTCATAATTACTTTTGAAGATATTTGTAGTTGCATACTGTTATTTAACTTGGAGAACTCCTTGATACTTAAACACAAACTTTTGGAAAAAACATAGCAAAACATTAATGTAATTAATCTAATAAAAACTTTATATTTATAAGTAGATAAGAGACATTTTAGGTTGCCTAATAACACTTCTGCATGAACAGAATGAATTTACCTGCTGTAATGCATGCAGGTAGATTGAATGACTTTGATGAAAACAGTCATCAAAAAGGAGGTCTCTTTCAAACTATTAAATATAGTTTTACTGACTGTCTATAGCAGCTCAGTTGATGTTTGTTAGCACTTTATATTTAGAACATGAGTTACTCTGAATAGAACTGTGTGACCCTGTGGTTTTCAGAAGTCAGTGGGAATGAATGAGGAATCACCTCTTTCTCCAGCCCAGACAGCAGCAGCTGCAGTCAGCAGGGGCACCATAGCTGGATTCCTCTAATTATTTTTTTAAAGGTGACTGGCAGGGCACGATCTGAGATGGCTTCAGACTCTGGAACAAACTCTTCCATAGCTTGCGCCAAAACATGCTGAATTTGGTGACCTTCTGGGCGTACTGCAAAGGACATCTCTGACAGGGCTTTTAGAGGATGTTAAGGATAATGGCTTTGTACAGATCTTTGGGGATGTGGTTGGCTAGATTCGTGATCAATTGGTCACTTAATTCTGCTGAGATTCTCTTTCATTCTTAAATGTGTTAGAGTACTTCAGATTTGAGATATCCACCTCTTTTTTTTGTTTGTTTGCTTGTTTTTTTGTGCACTTTGTTTTTTTGTTTTGTTTTGTTCAGGTTTGTTTTGTTATTTTAAAGTCAATGGGATTAGATTGAGTGTTTTGCTGAATCTCAGTGAAGATAAATGCTGTATCCTCTATTACTTTAATGTTATTTTGGTACTAAATATTTGGTACTAAGAAATTACAGGATTAATTCAGTTTCCTTTTGACATGTCCCAGAAAAACTGGTTGTTTTGCAAACCTTGAACTTTGAACAAAAGAATACAAAGAACTTTGTTGTTTACGAAACTGTTGAGGAAGTAGGAGAACTTCAAATCTGAAGCTAAGACATCCAAGATACTATATTTGCAATTCATATGAATAAAAACTGGGTACAACATTAAAATGAGAAAAATTAAGAATGAGAAATCAATACTTTAGGGTAGTTAAAAAAGCAGACAACTTGCTCCTCACATATTCAACTAATACCTATTAGTATAAAAAACCACTTAGGTAATAATTTTTCTGGCTTTAATTAATGTCTTGCAGTTTTCTCCTGTACTGTTTTATCTACTTGCATAGGTTGTCCTTGTCCCAGATCTCACACTGCTTTGAATTTAAATAGAACACAGCCCGTTCTTGGTCTAGCTATGATTTTTTTTTTTTTTTTTAACTCATTATATTAATTTGCAAGAATAAACCTGAAACCCCACAAATTCTCTGAGAGGCTGGTTCCTCTCCACTTGAGTTGTGATGTCCTGAGCAACATTTAGAGCAGCAGAGGTCAGAGGTCTTCAGATGTGAGGACCAGCCTGGCCCCATGTCCTGCACACCTGAAGCCTGCAGTGTGGGCATCCATGCTAACACTAAGCTTGCAAATCCCAGTTTGTAATACATTTTACAAGATCATGTTCCTGCAGAAAACCCAGGGGAGAAGTATCTCCTTATTTGCTTGTTCACTCTTCTCTTTTCCAAATCTGTAGGCAAGCCAACAGATGTGAAGAAATAATTCTCTGTGTGTGAAACCTCAGGAGCTGTGAAGTGCAAAGATACTGCTACTGCCTTAAGAAATCCCTAAACCACAGATATGTAGGACTGGAAGACTACAGGGAGAAATATTGTTATATTTTCCTCTCTTTATTCTCTGGTCATTTATTATCAGCCATTGTCGGAGACAGGATGCACTGCGATGAACCTTTGATCTGACCGACAATGGCCGTTTTTGTTCAACCGTGTTGTGTAAGCAAACGCTGGGTATTGCTCTAATACCAGCGTACACCAGCTGCAACTGAGCAGATTTTGGTCTGGTAACTTTGCTTTGTCATTCACTATATTGTAGGAAACTTAACCTTTTATCATAATTTGTATGTGTTGCTTTAATACATAGTTGTACTCATCACATCACTGAGTATATCTTTTTCTTCTACTACATAGGGCTGTGACTCTTTGGGTTAAGAATGGTATTTTTAGTGCTTTCTCTCAACCTGTACTGTAATGTGCCAAGGTCATCTTTATTGCACTCACTGTAAAATGCTCCTAAAATTCTCTGTGTACATTTGTGCACTCACAGGCTTTTTGTAAAACGATTGCTTTGAATAAGTCTGTAAAGCAATAGCATGCAACAATCTTTTACTTCTGAAATTGCCTTTCCCTTTGCTAATGATTCTTTAGATACATAAATAATATTTTATATTTTATAATAATTGTGCTGCACCATTTACTTCAACCCAAACAATTTCACCAAATAGTTAGCTTTTAGCAGTCTTCAAAGGTGATTTATAAAATAACAGATTGAATGTTCCTTGCATTTTGCAGTTTATCCCTTAATTCAGAGTATTTAATTTTTATTCATTTTCAGTATTTTTACTTTATTTAATTTTTGTGCTTTAATCCATTCATCTGCCCGCTTGGTACATAATAGACACTAGTTCATTGTCAAGAAAGTAACTACAAACTCCAGGATTTCTAAATATACAGCAGACCTCAAAAACACACCCATGACCATGCCTGACTCCTGGGATCCAGTGCCCAGAAGCACCACTAACTCTTAGCAACACATTGTCACAGTAGATAGGATTCATAACTTTGCAAAGGATTAATGAAGATCTCTAGAGATATCAAATGCCAAAAAGGAATAAGATATAAAATGACTCATACTTGTGAAAATATGAACCAGACTTTGCCCTCACGCTGTCCTATGTTATACACTATAAGGCAATCACCTTTCCTTTACCTGTCATCGCTTTCAGATTCAAAGTCCATGAAGGTGAACACTGTGGCTTAAGGCATAGCTCTGGGTTTAATACAACTCACATCTGATTTCTTTTTCTAATCCTTCAGAATTATATATATATTAGAAAAAAATAATGGATAAGGGGTTATATTTTTCTTAATTGGTGATTCACTGCACCCTCCCGCTGGTGATAAGGTAATCTTCTGACCTCCTCTTGTGTCTAGTTTTCTTTTCTTGGTCTTGCCATTTGTAAAGGTGCAACCTGCTTTGAGAGGAAAAGAGACTATGTGACCAGGACTTACAGCTTGATTCACAGTGTGCTGAGTCACAATGCTGTCTTTTATAACAGTGTTGCCTTTGAGACAGACATTCGTTTTTTTCATCTGCAGTAGTTTTCATGAATAAATTACTTAAGAAAAAATTAAAAAAAAGAGGTGAATTTGTGAAAAGGTCTTTCTCAGTCCTGTAATTGTCTCATAGAATTTAATCTGGGAAGGTACTGACTAAAATGCTTAAAGCAATGAAGTAGACAATGTTTAACTTATGCTCATTTTTAAAACAGTGTTTTCTGATACTTACAATAACGATGAGGTGTATTTTTAATATACTCTGTATTGTCCATGCTTGAATATCCTTTCCCTGGCATGACCATTATTCAACCTAAAACTAACAGAATGAGGTTTTTTTCACTTGTTAAAAATTAAATTGCTATTTACTAGCTCCTATAATAAGGGAAAAGGGCCTTAGAATTTATCACTTTCTAAATCGCAGACCTCTGTCTGAATTGAAATTAAAAATAAACAAACCACCCCACTGAATTTCTGCCATGTAAATTTTAATTTGGCACTTTAAAGGCTGGATATTATGAAAACTACCTACTTACAAGATAACCTATTGATATTACAGTAAGTGCTTAGCAAATTGAAGCAGTTCTATTATAACAAGTTAGTTTCAGAAAGTTGTAAATAAAGTTTCCTATATCTTTGAGCGTAAGGATGGGGTTTTTTAGTGTAGGTATAATTAGTGAAATCATCTTCAAATGCTGTTAGGTTCTATCTCTTAATTCTGTCTTGTGACATCATCCCTCGGTGCTTTTTGGAAGACAACTACTTCACTGGTTGTGGTGATAGTTATTTCCCTCCAGACAAAGATCATTACAAACTACATTCTCTGAGCTACTTTGTTCCAGGAGGCATTTGCATTGAACAAGGATTAACAGAAAGGTCCAACTAAATTATGGTTGCTATCACCTACATCTTCTTTCCCATGTCATTTAACTGGCAGTATCAGAAGGCAATTCTTTATAGAGTCTGGCTCACCTGGGATTTAGTCCACCCAATCTAAATTTCTTTTTTTTTTTTTTTTTTAGCTACTGTTTAATTATGAAGACTGCAAGATGAAGGCTGGATAACACAAGCAGAAACAGTTTTCCCGTGTTATAGACACTGCCTGTGTGACTTAAAGACAGAAGATTAGAATTCTTCATCATCATAGTTTGGTATTGTAGAGAGGACTTCAGTGTCTCACAGGTATCCACGATGACTGACTACCTTGAAAGATGTGGCTGTTGGAAATTAACACCCATAGAGCCATAGACAAGAAAGTTTTATGTGACTAGTAATAGGCCACATTTTTAGAAACCCAGCATTCACTTCCACATAGACAATTCTGCCCATTAAATGCTACTATGCAGTTATTATCACTAACCTGTGCTTATGCAAGCAGTTCATAGACCATACAGCCAGGAGGGAGAGGCAGACAAAATATTCTATCAGTAGCTGGGAGAAGGAGAAGTCTCACAGTTGCCAGCCATTGTTCTCATGACAGACTTCAACCTAAATAAATGTCTGCTGAAAATACAGCTGAGAGAAGACAGTCTAGGAGGCTCCTTGAGTGTGTGTAAGATAACTTCCTGACTCAGATGGTGAAGGAGCCAAGTAGGGAAGGTGCCCCACTGGACTTGTTGCTCATGAACAAAGAGGGACTTGTGGGTGATGTGATGATTTGAGGCTGTCTTGGGCACAGTGATCGTGAAATGATAGTTTTCGATTCTTGGAGAAGTAAGGAGAAGGTCAGCAGAACTGCTGCCTTGGACTTCTAGAGGGCAGACTTTGGGTTGTGTAAGGACTTCAAGAACACAGTCGCCTGTCTCAAACACTGTCAAGGCCACAGGATGAACTTGCCATAAGATAAGTAACCACAGAAGGGAGGAATTTGCAACGGGAAGGGACTAATTCCAGACCTGGCAGAGGTGAGATCCTGTTAGCACACCCCGGTTAACATATCCAGGCAAAAATTCTACTGTGGCAAACTGTGTGAAAGGAAGCAACTGCTCATACATGTCACCCCAAGTTATGGTAACGGCATCTGCGAACACACCCTGTGGATACCTGGAACTTGGACTATATAAAGGTAGTGCCCTCAGAGGAATTACTCAGGGACCCCTACCTCCAAGAAGTCCAGGGTGAAGAAGGGCCAATGGGATGCTGCTGGATCTATGGGTGATGAATATCTTCTGCTTGATCTCTCTCTCAGTTCTGAAAGGCAAAGGAGTCCGTGAAGCCCAGAAATTCTTCAAGAAAGAAATCCTAATAGTACAAGAGCAGGCTGTCCTCACATGCTAGAAGATGAGCTGAAAAGAGTGGCCTGGGTGAACAGGGAGATTTGGCTGGAACTAAGGAAAAAAAAGGAGAGTTTATGACCTTTGAAAGAAGGGGCAGGTAAGGCAAATATAGGCACTGAAAAAAATGGAGCTGCACACCACACAGAAGTTGATTTTGGGATTTGTCCACTGATCTTGTCCAGCATTCCTCTTTTATTCATATTTTCTTCTAAACAGAACCTGATGTTTGTCTTTTAGTTAACTGAAATTCACAGGACTGTTCTAAACCAGTGCTTTGATCCCACACATTCACCTCGCATCATGTGGTGGCTGTGTTCAGCCATGGGAAGAACATGCAGACCGTGCAGACCGTTAAGTGGTGTTCACTTTGAGAACACAGCACTCTCTTTATCAAAAACACCAGTCAAGGCCAGAACCATCCTAATTGGGAATTGCAAGCCTGTCAGCTTGACATTGGTGCTGGTGAAGGTCATGGAGCAGATCATCTTGAGTGCCCTCATGCAGCACATGCAGGACAATCAGGGGCTCAGGGCCAGCCAGGATGGGTTTGTGAATGCAGGTCGTGCTTGACAAACCTGATCTCCTTATATGACAAAGGACCTGCTTAGTGGATGAGGGGAAGGCTGTGGATGCGTCTATTAGGATTTCAGTATAGCCTTTGACACAGTTTCCCACAGAATTCTCCTGGAAAAACTGGCTTCTCCTGGCATGGATGAGGATTTTGTTCACTGAACAAAAAACTGGACGTCTGGGCCCAGAGTGTGGTGGTGAATGAAATTACATTCAGCTGGTGGCTAGTCACTAGTGGTTTTCTCCAAGGATCAGTATTGGGGCCAGTTCCATTTAATATCTTTACCAATGACCTGGGCGAGGGGATCAAGGGGATCCTCAGTAAGTTTGCAGAAAACACCAAGCTGAGTGGGAGGGTCGTTCTGCTGGAGCGTGGGAAGGCTCTACTGAGGGATCTGGACAGACTGGAGTGAGTCTGGAGAAGGGCAATGACAGCAGGGCTAGGGAAGGGATTGTTTCTGTGTACTCAGCACTACTGAGGCCACACCTCAAATACTGGGTTCAGCTTTGGGCCCCTTATTACAGAACAAGACATCAAGACATTGAGGTGCTGGAGTGAGTCCAGAGAAGGGCAGTGAAGCTGGTGAAGGGTCTGGAGCACAAGTCTGATGAGGAGGGGCTGAGGGAGCTGGGGTTGTTTAGCCTGGAGAAAAGGAGGTTCAGGGGAGACCTTATTGCTAACCAACAGAGCTAATCTCAGAGTCTTCGTATTATGACACATACAATCTTTGTGCACTCTGAGTCTTTCCTCAATTCACCTAGTAAGTGAATGATGAAGGAGACATTCTCTTTTGTTTTTTCCCTTTTGTCTAAAACAGTATTTAACTCTTCTGTCAAAATGCAACTGTTAAACTGAAAGACATCACATCAAGAATATCACACAGACTAACGGCAAAGGCTTGTTCCAGCAATGGGATATGGGAAGGGTGCAACTGCTTGTATATGGTAGGTACTTATACGTTGGAGAAGATTCACAGCCACTGAACTGCTGAGCCTGCTTTCATTGCTAGGTTTGTAAATACTGTTTAAATTGACTTGTCAACTTAGCCTTTTGCTGTAGTAAAATGTCTGCTTGGAAGTATGCTTTCATCAATTCAAAATTATTTCTTTACATTTAAACATGTTGATGGTGTTTTGTTTTTTTTAAATTGCTTTACATCAACACAAAACTGAAATTAGTTGCCTTCTGTTTCACTGAACAGAACAAGCAGCTTTTCTCAGAAGTCAACATCCTTATGATGTTTCTCATACATATGATACAGAAACAAGGTAGTGATAATCCACAAGGACATGAGAAAGGAGGATTTCATTTATGTCTGAGCATAGAGGTGGAGCAGTGGTAGGAAACAGAGAGCTAAAGCTTGGCAGAAAAAATGGCCTCAACAACAGTGTTCCCAGAGGGCATGAGCAAGGCAAAAGGAAAGCTAGAGGAAAGACCACTGCAAGAAAGGCTGGGCTGACTATGTATAGTGGGAGTGGTCCAGATTTACCTTCTGTCAGTGTGTAAGGAACATGGAAAAGTTTCAAGTGCCTAGTTATGGGTGGTCAGGAGAAAGGGTCTGTGTTCCCTTTTGTAGGTTGCCCTTGCAGTCTATTGAGTTCAGCTGTACCGAAAAATACCAGTGAGTGCAGATTTACAGAAGCTGCACTGACAGTTTCTGGCCCTGGTTGTTCTTCTGTGAGGCTGTGTGTGGCTTTGGTAGAGGCACGAGAGATGCTTGAATTTTCAAAGCTCTAAAAAATAAACATACAAAGCTGATAACAGCATTTGTAAATTAAAGATTACTTTAATCCTCAGTGACAGATTTATGAAATATTGCTTTAAATTCTGCTTCATGCTGCACAGTCAACTGAGTTTATTTTGGAAACAAAAGCAATTTAAAAGAACCCATAGATTACTTTGGCTACTGAAGAGTATAAATTACCCTTAACTAAATTTTGTCAGTAGAATATGTTGAGCTATTTAGATAAAACATGAGTTTTGACATTTATTATAAAATGATCTCTTCCCATAGACTTCTAGTCACAAAAGGGGAACACAGGATGAATCATTATGAGGCTGGTAATTTTTTTACTGACATAAATGATAATGGTTAAAGATGAAAAAATTAGACCTTTATGTGGTTGGGTTTTTTTTGTTTTTGTTTTGTTTTGGTTTTTTTCTGGTGGGGGGTCTTTTTTGTTAGTTTTTTGTTTTGGTTTTATTCTGTATGGTGCAGTACTATGCAATCAGACAGTACCGCGTTAAAATTCCAATGTTAAAAATACTGTAAACATGTAAAAATGTATCTTGATGTGGCAGATGCTCTTGCTAAATATATATTTACTAGGATGCAGAAGAAATCCTTCTGAGCTAAAAGCAAGAAATCTAAGAAATCTCTTACCTAAGTTAAATGCCTAGCAATGAATCTGGCCCCAGATTCTTCACAAGTCAACAGTTTTTGAACACATAGCCTCAGCAAAGCACAATTTCCAGTCCCAACCTTTTGTGGAGATATATTTTAGTTGGTGAAAAATATTTCCTTTAGTCTTGGGGATCTCTCTGTGTGAGAAAGCAAAACCAACCGCATAAATCACAATTCTACCCCCAAAAATATAACTGTGGGAGGAATCAATAGTGTGCACTGCTATGCATGTGCCAAGCAATCTGTGAGTGACCCTACCCTGGAAACATGCCCTGTTTTGTTTACAAGCTGGCAGGTCCAGACTCTCTGCGAACCACTCTCACACTCCACATCCAGGTCACTGGGAAACACATGAGGCATGTTCCCCAACCCTTGCTGAAGGCATGGCTCTGCTTTCCAGTTTATCCCACTCACCCCAGAGCATCTGGATCAGCTTCCTGGAACAGGTGCATACCATTGGTGTCCTATAGGGCCCATCTGTATCAGTCCATACCTTTTGGCTGGAGACAATAGCTAACCTAGATTTGCTGCTGTCTGGGCTGAGGAAAGAAGCCTAACGCAGTTAGGGAACTGTTAGCAAGTTGTCAGCAAACAATTCTCCTTATTTTATTAAGTGTAATTACATACTACATTCTTTCTCCTGATATGTATTCTTTTAGGCTCAAAAAAGAAAGAAGGAAAAAATACCTCCTTAAAAATTTTATAAATACATTCCCTCAAGATTGTACCTAGTGCATGCTTTTGCAAATTGCCAGATGAGAGGGGAGAGAGTAGTTACTCTCTACAAGCTTTATCTTACTTCTGTTTATGCAAGTGAGTAGGCAAATACAGATGGGTTTGGAGTGAGAAAGGAGAAAAATGATTTCCAAAGCACAGCTGTTTCTCCAAGATATGTACAAATCCATACTTTCACCTACCGTGGTTAGAGAAGATTCAACTGCCCAGTCCACAAAGCTCAAATTTTCATGGTTTTTCTGTTTTCAAAGTTCTGGTTTTGTACACCACTTGTTCCCCACTTAAAACAGCATTTCCCCAGTTTCAGTCAAGACTGCCATCTTAAACAGCAAAACAGCTAAAGAAGACTGTGATTTGCTCCTCTGTACCCTTACTTTCCAGTTTTCCAGCTCTCATGCTTTTCCCATGAGACATGGAAATGAATGGAAGTTCATAATTGACTATATTTACTCTAAAGTATCATCTGGACAGCTACATGTTGCTAACAAAAGGTTCCAACGATTACCCGAAAGAACTTTAGGATAATTTATCATTGGCTTTGGTTAAATCAACACTGGTTTTGGTAGTAAATTCAGTCCTTTATCAGTGCAAGCCATTTCCCTGTTAAGTTTATTTCTTTATTCTGGTGCTTCTCTCTTTAATGTCATTCCTTTTCTGTGGCAGGAATCACACACAATACTTCTGATTTTCCAGTTTTGCATAACACATAAAAAAGCCACTTTAATCGCATTAATATTAATATTTATATTTTTTACCTGACAATTGGAGAAAACAGATTAATGAGTTATTTGGTTACCTTTGAGATTTCCACTTCTTCATTTTATAAAAAAGTGTCCTTTTGAATACTGCTTGAATATGTATAGAAGCTCAAATGGTGTGCTTTGGAAAAAAACCCCCAGTCTACAGTCCTACCACAATTACAGGGTAAAAACCCCTCCTAATATTGCATACGACCTCTTCAGACAGAATAAGACTTCCTGACATTCTTCCCTAATTTAAACCAGGATGATGTCTCATAATGCAATAAGGCAGAATTATTTCTGAACAGAACTTCTTCTGTTTCTGAAAAAACTCCACCGCTCTCTGCAGCTCTCATCTTTGTTAGCACACT
Source organism: Oxyruncus cristatus (assembly GCA_013399855.1). Lineage (NCBI taxonomy): Eukaryota > Metazoa > Chordata > Aves > Passeriformes > Cotingidae > Oxyruncus > Oxyruncus cristatus. Next base: position 3,729,572 of record VXAY01012530.1, on the reverse strand, counting down.
GCCTTTAAAATCCTGAAAATATTCCTGCACACTGTGAACAACCACTTAATTTTAAAAGCTCATCATAAAGTGTAAATAAATCCATATCCACTGCATAGTGATACTTTACTGTCAATTCAAGTAAAGCAGAAATCTAATCTTCACAATCAAACATCTGTTGAGCTGCCTAACACAGTGGCATCCTGTTCTTGACAAGGGCTTTGGTCATCTTGGTTGGTTTTGTGCTAGAGTATTTCTTTAACACTAAAATTATATAAGCCTTATAAGCAATCATGCTCTGTGTTCCTGGAATGGTGTTTAGCGTATTTTTGTCAAAGGAGTTGCGTCAATGCTAATTATATTAAGGTTTGCAACAATTGGTCTTCAAAGACCGTATTGGGATTTACTCATTTGCAGTAGGTGAGCTCAGGACACCCTTGACACCTTCTCTTGGAGTGTATGTGCAGCTTATCCAAGCAGTCATTCACATGTTGTATCTTTCCATGGGGGCAGTGCCAGAGGTCTGTGCACTGCTTTTCTGGCTGCTGTCAGCTGTAGCTCTGGGTCAAAAAGGTCTCTAAATGTGTTCTGCATTTTTCTTTTGTAACCTCGTGCTCTTTAGGTCTCATCTTGCTTCTTCAATAAGTAGTTTTAATATCAGTATTTGTGTTTCAGACATAAAACTCTAAGTAACAAACTCTCAGTTTACTGAACCAAAATCATTCCTGCAGTATCTCCCAGGTTGACTTAGTTCTGATACTTCATTTTGTAGTACAGAACAGAATATTCTGGAAACGTATTCCAAATGCTGGTCTCAGGTTGAATCTATTCCCAAGTTAATTTTAAGTGATTTTCTCCACTGCAACTGAAACTAGTTCAGAAGAAAGTACCAAATCTTTCTTATCCCACTTAAGTGGAGTAAGAGGGATGCCATATCTTTTTTAGTAGTGCATCAGAATAAAGGGATGATACCTAAATCCTATTCTTTCAGAGCTGTGGTAAAGAAAAGACTTTTAAACCATCTGCAGATGAAGACATAAATCTCTGACCTTTAAAAAATGATAAAAATATCAGTGACATGATATTTTAAACTGGGTCACAAGTTGCTATAAATGTGTAGCAATAATAAAAAAGAAATCAATAAAAGAAATCTGCAGGATCTATAATTCCATTTTGGATTACAGTTGGTGAAATAACTTGAGCTGGATAACACAGTACAAACATTTGTGTGGAACATCACAAATATTTTCAGCAAAAAGGGTATATGTATTTTAAAAAATAATAAATTTTACTTAACTTTATAATTTAACTAATAAATGTTACTTAACTTTGACCTTCCCTCCCCCCCAAAAAAAAAGACTTGTTGTGCTTAATTTAAAAATATATAACATTCCCAAAGAAATAAAACATTTTGTTTAATTTACAAGTATCAAATCCAAAAATCAATTTATAGATAGGCTGTTGCTTCAATTTACTACCTAGTATTTTTCACTTCCCTAAAAGCAGACCAATGTTGGTTCCTCCTGCTTCATCCCTCCTCAAGCTTTTTAGGATTAAGTTTATGGGAACTTTTATTGAAAACTGCATAAAAATGGGAAAGAATGTTAGGATTTACCTCACTTCTTCAAACATCAAAATTGTAATTATGTAACTTCTGTTGTTTGATGTTCACCTGTGGTTGCCAGGAGCTGCAATTTATATTAATGTGGGGGGCTTTTTTATGGTGAAGGGTAGGCTGTGCTTTTTTCCAGGACAAGCAACTTGTATAACTCATGAGAAACTGCTGATGCAGACAGCAAGTTTCAAGGAAGTGATTGCATATTTATGTGGAATAGAAAAACCTTCACATTTGCATTAGGTAAGATATAAATAAATCTGAAGGGCTTGTCTTCCCCTAATTGTATAGCATTTTATCTTTATCAGTAGAATTTAAGCAATATAACCCTCAATTTAGAAATAACCCTCAATTTAGAATGCATGAAAATCTTGATGTAAAAAATACATGGTATCTATTTAATGGGAACAATAAAAGCTGTAGGAGTCTTATTCTCAACTATCTACCTGTGCCCGTGCTTACGATCAAATCATTTATAATCCTCAAGTGACTGGATTAATGAACTATTTGCCATGACTTTAACCAATCACATGTATTTTTTTGTAGACCGCTCAACTGCAGAACACGAAAGCACAAACTTATTTTGAGTCATGATAGAGCCACAGTCCCAAACCCCAAAGATTTACTTCAAATCAGCTGAGCCTTTTTATGAAGACCATAATATGAGTTGAAGAAGCTGTTACTTCATCACAAGGCATGTTCCTCCTCAGCTATGCAGCTGCTGCATGAGTGGTCTTCTGGAGCCTGTTCAACAGTTCAATGGTGAAGGGCATCTCTAAATACCAAGAAGAGTTCCAGGGAGACAGAGGTTGTATTCATCACCTGAACAACTGGCATCTTTGCCTTCACCACAGATTTCTTCTGACACAAAACATGCCCCTCTTCACTGCTATAAACACATTTATATGCCAGCAGTTTCAGATAAGGAACTGTGGCAAACATCTCCCCATCAAAAATCAGTGTTACGTTCTGTGCTTTCTTCTAAACAATGTAAATAGACTTCTGACAACTACTTTCTGAAAAACAAACAGTAATTAAAAATATCCAACTGGCATAAAACGATCAAAATTTAGGTCTCCAGAGTGCTCTCCTTTCTGATTGTTTCCATGTCTATCTTATTGTTAAGTAAGGTAAACCAATTTCGCTCATGTTTTGAATTCTCCTTAAAACAGCAAAATAACCAGTAGAATATATGAAGCTGCAGGGAAAAAAAAATAACCTTTTCCCTTTGAAGTTTTAAATAAAAGAAGAAAGCAGAACACAAGAACCTCTCCATGCAGACTCACAAGACAAAGCTTTTAGAGGAGAGAAACAGCTCATCGCTGTGGTCTGCTGGGCTCATGCACAAAACCCAAATGAAGGCTCCATTATTTATCTCTGCTTAAGCATTAAGCCAGTGGACTATACTATAAACATGAGTTAATAAGCCATTTCAAAGCCCTCTGATGGCAAGCACCCTCCTGGATCTGCTGATATAGGTCAGAATGAATCCCTCTGAGGAAAAACAGGCTTCTATTTTTTTACAGAAAAAACATCCTTTATGATTTTTTTTTTTTTTTTGATTGGCAATAACCTCCAGAAGACTTAGTATAGGGAAAGATCGTTTCAGGATAATATATCCAAGAAGGTGGCACCCATCTGACTCTGGCCACCATCACTTCGTATGCTTTTGGTGAGCTTATATTATCAGACATCTCTACCTCCAACAGATATGTGATTGTCTGCAGGATTCAGTAATTCAAATGCAAATTTGAAGCTGCTGCACTTTGAAATAACACTGGTTCAGAGATGGTTGGTTATGTCATTACACAGTTGGCTTAAAATAAATTAATAAAATCATATCTCACAGTTGCAAACAATTATTTTTTATTACTTTTTTAAATATGTCCATAAAATTTTACAGTGCCTGTTTTACAAAACCCACCATTTTCCTGATCACTTAATGGGTGATTCTGAGTAACAGCACCTCCACCTTGTGGTAAACTAGAGAAATGGGTCTTCCTTAATGTGATCTGCCAGAAAGTACCTCTGAAAACATCATGATAATATAGATCTATCCAAACTGGATCTTGGCTTCAGGTCCTTCAGGGAGTTTGTTTAAGTGTGATTTCTCTCTACTTCCATTTGGTACTTGTCATCTGGGACAGTCCTCTTTGTCCATGCAGAAACCTGCTGACAGCAGGGAACTTGTCTTCCCCTGAGTCAGGGAGGGAAGTGCCTCTCTATGAAGTGAGAACTAAAGCTATCAATGAATAGCTGTATCTAGGTATTGAGAAGTTTATAGGTTTATAAATACTTTTCATAGAGGAAACTCTCAATTCTGGTGAGATTGTAAAGGTAACATCAAAGCAGTTTTCCACTGCCACAACTGACTAGGAGCATGAATGTTCATGTGTGCAAAGTGTTTTATTTTGGGGTTAGAGTTAAATTTTATAGTTTGGACAAATTTCATCTGAAAAGAGAAACGTTTTTCAAGCTCAAGAAGAGATCCTTCCTGACTGGTACTGTCCAAACCTAGCTAATTGCAGGACCCTGTCTGCACTCTTGATAGCCACTGTGCACAGCTCAGACACCTGCACTGGACTGAGCTCATTCACCTGCACTGCACTATTAGATGAAAGTCTAATTTATTTTTTCTCCTTTGTTTCCATTCATTTTTCTGGCTTTTTTATCATTGAGATACTGTTTACTGTGAATGCAGAAAGTGAGACATTTAGCAGACAAGTCAGTTGGATGCCAAATACGAAGTGCCTCCCACTTTCTACTTTGATATTGCAGCAGTACTTTGTTTTGCAGGACAGCTCTAGATAATTAGCATCACCATACCCAGTGTCCTCACCATCTTCTTGCATCCAGTGTGCTACTGGCTTGGATTTACTCCAGTATATTAAATTCTTCCTTGTCCTGGGGAGTTCAAAACTGGGCACAGTACTTGCGTATGGTCTCACAAGAGAAGGGTATTAATCACATTCATTGATCTGTTGCCTACAGTCTTGCTAGTAGAGAAGTATGCTGTTAGTCTTCATTGCCATGGGGACACTCTGCTGACTCAGTTGCTTCTCTAGGACCCCCAGGTCCTTTTCTGGAGAGCTCCTTTTCAGCTGGTTGGTTTCCAGTCTGTGCTGTTGCATGCAGTTACTGTGTACTGGCTGTGGAAATTTGCTTTTGTCACTGCTGAACTCCATGGGGTTTCTGTCAGCTTGTGTTTTCAATCTGTCAAAGCCGCTTTGAATGACAATTCTACCCAGCATTCAAATAAGCACATCATTTGGACCAGAAATTATAACTGCATTGTAATTTAGGAACATAAAAACTTCTGTGCTGTGATGTCCAGTATTTTATCTCTGACAATGGTCATCAGAGAAAAGTACCATAGACCAAGAAAATTTAAAATTGCCTGTGCTCTTCTAATAAGCTACTGTCTCTAGCAAATCAGTAGTTTAGGTACCTCTTAATTTGATATTGGCATTTCGACCTTTCTCTTCAATAGCAGGAAAGGAACTGACTGCACTTATATTTTTTGCTGACAAACCTTCCATATAAATTAATTCATAATCTGATGATGGATTGTGCAAAGAAACTTTTTTCTGTTTGTTTTAACCTTGCTTCTTCTAAATGTTTTTTTATACTTCCTCATATTTTGAGAAATTGGAAACAGTAATCCACAGCTCAGCTTGTACACCATTCTCCAGTCCCAATCTGGTTTCCCTTTGCTCTTAGAAGAGGGAATTCATGTTGAAATGTTTTATTTTTGTTCTTCAATGCTTTCCTTGCGGTTTCAAACATTTGACTGGCATTTTTGACTGTTGCTGTGCAATGATATGGCATTTTTGTATAACCCTATCCAGGAACTTTAACATTTCTTCCTGGAGTGGCAATAGGCAATTAACCAATATCTTGGATGAGTACTTTAAGTTACTTTTCCCATACAGGTTATTTTGTGTTTATTAACATTGAGTTTCATCCGCTATTCTGCTGCCCTGTCACCTGCAGGATCCTTCTGCAGCTCTTGGCTGTCTGTTTTACTTAAGTGTGCTCTGAGCAACACTCTGTGAAGAAGAGTATGCCACAGCAAAGCCTTTAAAGGCAAAAATTGATTTGACGGAAACTCACTTTATTTAAAATCTTAGCTGAAAAGAGTTTTATCCTTAAACATAGCTTCTAAACCATAGATAGGTCCCCATGACACAGCACCTGTTTTGAGTTTCGTAGAGCAATGGAATGCAAAACCCAGCATTTTAACTGGCACTTCCCCTGTCTGTATTTCTGAAAGCTGAAGGTTGAAAGCTTCTTCCTTACCTGGATTCAGCATGTTTCCAGCAACTGCTACTGGCTTTGGGCTGCTTCCCATGCACACATATCTGGTCTCTTAACATAGCACCGACTTCCAAAGCTACCCAGAGACTTGTGAGTCATCTAATGTACACCCACATATCCACAGCTGCTCCCACAGCCACAGGTGGCTGGAGCAGAGAAGCTCCTGTCCACATCCTTTCCTGCAGTTCTTCTATATTCCTGGTGGCGCAGCACATTTATGACAAGTCCTGGTCAATAACACTGACTTGAAACCCACTTTGTGCTCCTGGAGTGGCCCTCAACAACCAGCTTTTACGATGCTATGTTTCTTTTGCTCTGTGCTGGAAAAAAAAAGGTTGTTATCACAGACATCTGTTCCTTTATATTGGGTTGCACATTAGTTGCAGAGCTACTTCTCTCCAGGAGCTCCAGTCCTGCAAAATGTTATATACACCTACACAAATACATATATATATGTTTGCGTGTGTGTAAAATGTTATATACATGTGTATATATAAAAAATGTTATATATAAAAAATGTTATATGCACATGTACATAAGTGAATACTCACACTCCAAAGAGTAGTTTGAAGCAAAACAAAGGAGAAAATCTATGTGTATGGAATTAGACACGTAATTTCAAAAATAGCACTTTAGTTCTTCAGTTCCCTTCATTTCAACAGGACATACAGAATGATAGAGAGTAGAAACTATTGAACATAAAAGTTAATGGTGATACTGGAATACTTTGTGTGTTCTATATGGAGTCCTTTTGCATGTATTACTTCAGATTAGCACCTGAACAATGAAATGCAAACTGCTAATACCTCCAGCTGGTTTTACGCCAGTGTCACCATTTGAAAATCAGAATTTTAAAAATAGCACACATATGCCTGCAAACACTCAGTGGACGCTAATGACTGGATCTTAATCTCTGCCCATCCATTTTCAATATCAAAATCCAAAAAGATTCAGTCAATGCTGAGGAAAAAAAACCCCTGACTAAATTGACAGTAAAATAAGAACTAATTTCCCTGTTATCTCTACCCCTCTTTTTTAAAGTCAATTTCCCTAAAATAATTGTGTTATATACATAAATACTTAGTGCATTTTGCATATACTTCATAAAATGTTAATATGTTTTCAGGAAAATTGTATGCTTCATTCAAACAAAAAATTATTGCCCATCTGGATAGGCTTGACAAAGTATTTTATTCTTTTCCATTTTCATGTCAGGTTCAATGCCTCTTGCACTTTTAATTAAACAAAAAATAAAAATACCAACATTACCCTTTCAAATACTACTTAATCTAACACTTTGCACATGAAATATGTTTTCTCTCATAGAAGTTAGATTATATCATGGGGCATTAAAATGTAACACACAATTTCTTGTCTTGAATTAATTCATGCTTAGGCTCCAAGTTTGCATAAATTGTGTCTAGAAATCATACACCACAAAATCTTTGGAGTGTAAAGTATCTGGAATTTATATGGAGGTCAGTGGATGTTCTAACATTCCTATCTCTCTAAGAGAAGGATCAGGCCATCAGTTTGGAAAACCATTATCACTTACTGCACTTTATGCCATATTTCATATTTTTACTCTAGGTTTACATATGTGTTTATATTATATTTCATTCTCAAATTCAGAAGGTGCAAAGGAAAGTGCATTGGTGAGGCTCACAGGAGGAAAAGCAAAAATATTGTTTTTCTCTCATTTACTTAAAAGGTAATGCTTCTGGTATTATTCAGCAGTCTTTGGCTTGCTTTCCCCTTATAATTGTATCTGTTTCCCATTGTTAAAGATTCTTCATCCAGGCTAGTCTATTATTTCTGGAATTCGTAGAAAGGTTAGTGAATCTCTGGAGTTGTGATTACTTTTTCTAGCTGACATTTATTGATCTCATTACCTTCATGCTCATATTTCAAAAAACTTTTTTTTACATTTTGTTACCATTTCAAAGATGACAGAAATGCTGCAGTGCTCACTGTATTAAAACTGTATGTAATTAAAATTTGTACTCTGTGTTTCATCAGAAATTCACTGTCAAAACCTCAGCATGTGCTGTTTACGATTTAGACTGTTATAATTAGAACACAAAATGACTGCAAAAATAGAGACCAAATTTCTATTCAAAACAAACATCTATTTTATTTCTGCACAGAAAACTGTGACATTTTTGGCCATAAGCAAGTTGCTAGATACCATAGTATGGATGAAATCAGATGATATCCACACCTGTTCTGATGCCAGCAAGCTCATGGAGACATTTAACATTTTAGGAGATATCATGGGAGAGGTAGGAGATGTACAATTTTTGTGCTAGCTTTTTGCTAGGTAGTGAATTTCACCTTTTGATTTTACTGAATATTTCCTATATTACTAATTATTAATGAAATTTCAGTGATTACCAGAGTATTAGCAATTTTCTTCAAGGTCTAAAGAAATTTTGCTACTACTTGAATGGCATTTACAGAATGCTTGAAATGTCTAAACCTACTAAGGAACAAAACTAGGCCATAATACACTCCAAGACCTCCTAGTATACTTGTCTATTTTAGAGAAAGTATGTAGGTGTTAGTCTTAAAAAGAACTATTGCTTCACAGACACCTAATAACATGAAGGACTTCTGAATTCCAGAGGATTCCAGCTGACAAATGCTACTGTCAATTTGAAATTTCTGCTGTGCCTTTCATATCTTTCTTTGTAAAGCCTTTTTAAAGTTTGCCTGCAGAAGTATTAATGTGGACAGATGATGAAATGCTGGCAACAGGTTACATACAGAACTAGCAGGGTGATCTTATGGTAGTGCATAGCAAATACTTCCATAGAAACATGAAGATCTGAGATAGTTTAGGTAGTACACTGGTTTAATGACTATGAACATCTCAGACTCTAGTTCAGTACTGCTTTGCTGGAGACTGCTAAATCACCTCCCTGTCACTGAGCTCCTTAAAAAACCAGAATAAATTGTCACTTTGCTTCAGTGGAGAAAAACAGCACAGGAAATAAGTTGGTATAGGTGTTGACATTTAAAGCATTTAAGTATGTATGTATATATTATTCTATTAATATATGGACACCAGACACAATTATACATGTATAAAATAATCCATATGCAATATGGATACATAGTTATATAAAATAATTATATAAGTATATAAAAATGCATTTTATTGCTGGCAGTTCAGCAGAACCTATATTCATTTATTTCTTCTCAAAATATGCAAAAGAGTTGCTTACTCCTTGTAATTTTTTCATCTGAAGTGGCTTAGTGAACCACCATACTAAGTGGCCCTCTGGCCAGGGAAAGTATCTGTAGTTACTTGTAACTTATGTCTTGTGATCAGGATGTACAGAGTTCCTAGATTAGTGATCTTTATCCAGGTTGTGTGATATCTCACAAATCCCCCTTGACACTCTCTTTTCCCAAACTGAATTCTTATTCACTTCATAAAAGGCAATGTGACTTTTCCTCTGACAAATATGACTTCAGAGTCCTTTATAAACTGTACATGATCTTATGACAATTAATAGGTTTCACTGGCTGAAGATGCAACCAGATTAAAAAATAGCATATATGTGCTGACAGTCTATGGGTGCCTTATGGCAGTGGTAGTGCCAGACAAAAAGGGTGATACTAATTTACTAAGCTGAAATTGTCTATGGATAACGTTGCAAGTGTGTATTAGCACACAGTGAGTGTAAGTGTGTAAGTATGTTCCCTGTGGCAATGTAAGATTGCAGATACTGTTGCAGATAATACTTAGAGAAAGGAGATGTCTAATCTGCAGATGGAAAAATCTACATGATGGAAGTTGCCTTCATCATTCCTTTGCAATGGATGTCCTTTACTGTTCCTAGGCTGTTTCATTATAGTTGTCCTTGGAGCACTCCTTGAATTAAATGAGTATGAGTTGGAAAATGGACTGACAGCTGTGGTTATGTCAATTATTGAAATTAATGTATTGTGTCTGAAATGCATGCTGCTAGCTTCTCTGGCTGCGGATATCTGTGGATATCATGGCCAGCCATGGAGAGTTTAGACATTATTTTCCATCTCTTTACATTATTTTAATGTAATTTAAAGATATCTGTTCTCCAGTTAAAATTCAATTCTGATTCCTAATAATAAAAATGCAATATCTGTACTCACCTTTTAGATATTAAGGCCACTAGCACATACAGTGCTGACCTCAAGAGATCAGTCTGATGACCATCAACAAGCAATGAAAAACATGAATCACCTCTCTTGTGGATGTTGAGTATATAATTAAAGTTTTGGTAGGATTTAGGCAAAACAAAATGTAAGAAAACTACAAGACTTGAAATGCAAACCATATTCTTCCTGTAGAAAGAGATTGATGTATTAAATATTTATGCAAACATAATAAATTAGCAAGTGTATGAAAACACCTTCATCTCTTTCATATATCATCTTCCTGAAAGAAAGGGTTTGCTGCTAAAACAGAATTGGCACTCTGCTATATATTTTTCATAACAGTGGCTACTTACCATTATTCTTTCTATATCCATCCTAATTAAGGTAAAGAATATAGCTAACTATAAGGAGAAACCAATGACTATTATTTCTGCATTGAAAATGGAAAATATATTTACATCATTGGACACATACTCTGGAAATACTGAGCTCTTATTAATATAGGGTCAATGTCTTATTTCTATTATCGATCTCTGAATTTAAGTGAATGGCATGTCCCACAACCTTCTGAAAACAATAGATTTATTGCATATATTTGATTATGAAATTAGTGGTTTTCCCCAATACCGACTATTAGTGTTTTTCTCTATGACTGTGGTTACACTACTGAGTAATTCTCTCAAGAATGCCAAAGGAAACATCACATTGTTTTTTAGTGACAAAGTATTACAAAGTTTCCTGAATGTCATATAAGAGACATATCAAAGTAATGTTAGAGCAGGACGAGTTATCTGAATTAGATTCTTTTTCAACTATATGACTTCCTTTAAACAAGTGGTGCATAAGCCTATAAGGAAAGTAGGGCATGACTTACTGCTCCTCACTGATGTATACACATGCACTTGGGTTTGATCATCATGAAGACTGCTGCACTTGCTGGCTACACAAGCAAGCTACAGACTGTAAAGTGGTTGTTCAGCACTTAGACGTTCCAAAAGGTCCATCCCAAGTAAAAACAGTGCCATTGATTCTGCATGGACTAGAGAGTAGAATAACTTAGCCATCAATGCTTTAAGTGTACAAACTTTGACAGATTCAACTTTTCGGTAATAGAAAGCTGCTTACATAAGTGATTCACAAGACGAACGTAACTACTATTTGGATTAAAGGAGTCAGCCTGGGATTAAAAATGTTTGGATAAGCAGTATTATGTTTACTTCAAATGGCATAAAATAGGGAAGGTCTAAAACATCCTAAATTAATTAATGAAATAAAGACAGATATAATGAAGATTTTACTAATACTTTTTTAAGGAAAAAAATATAATCGTTGTCTTTTGAGATTCAGGGGAAAAAAGAGCAGATTTGAAGTTGCCATTTCTCTGAAAGCAAAACAAAAATGTATGCAGATCAGTTTACCTTTTATGTTTATATTCACCAGGATCAAACTTTATAAAATATTTCTCAAAATATATGGTTCACTGAGAAAAAAATTCAGATTAAAATTTATTAATGCGATCTACAGAAATGTTGACTATTTCTAATATATGGTTCTCATTTTCAAATAATTATGATTCTTTTGGAATATTAGATGATCTATTCAAATACAATAACAGGACAACTAATGTAATAGTACATTTCAGGCTTGTTACCATACATGAACATACCTAACAGCTGAAAGTTTCTAAAAAAAGTGATTCTGTGAACCTCAAAAACTGTCATTACCGTCAGTGGAGCAGGAGTTTACTTTTCATGTGAACCCAGAGGAATTAGTTGTAGCTAGGGACCAACAGAATGGAGAGGAGTTAGAGGTTGGATGGATGGGTTAGAGGAACTGAGGGTGAAGGGACACGTAGAGGGTGGAGGCACTTATAATCCAAAGATCTGCATATATCGTCAGGACTTGATTTACAGCTTTAAAATCTCCTTTAAGTCTGAAGATAACATACACTGTAAAGCTACTAAGACCTTGCTGTTATAGGTCAGGAACTTCATCGTGTGTTTTTATACCTGAATTGTCTTGCCAAGATGTTGGTCTCCCTCCTCCACTCCCTCCCTACAGTGAAAAAGACCACCTGTAAAAATCACATCAGTATTAGAGTATGTTTTTACTTTAGGGTTCACTTGGGTTCTTCTGCACTGGAAAACATGTTACACTAACTCAAATGAAGAATAATCAGACTTTGAAATAGTACTCAAGCTGTGTGTCTACACCCCCTCTGTTCTTGTTTGATAGTGAAACTAAAATTTCGAGAGGTGTAGTGCCAGAAGATGCTTTGCACTCTTTAAACTTTCTCATATCTGAAGGCATGGGGCAGGATGTCTTTGTTCTTTCTAGTCACTGCAAAGGGATTGTGTAAAGCATTTTAGGACTGGGACCCTTAAGCAGATCTAGTCTGTATCCACAGTGAGGAATGCTTAGGTTAGCAGCTGGCAAATCATGCTAACTGGTTTTTACCTCTACGGCAGAGAATTTCAGTATAATGGACTTTGTGTGCAGATGGAACTCATATTAGGAGCAATACTTGAATTACAATTTAAATAAAATTCTCAGTGCAGACAAGGTTTTACACGGATGTCTACAGAGTACTATCTAATACTGCAAAGAAACATACAAATTAGCTCAACCATTAAAAGTAATATAACTGCATTAATATAGTTCTCTGATGCCTGATATTCAGGCTATATTTACAACAGAAACAGTAGCCTTAGAGATAGGCTGGTCATTTAATTTAGATACTGTATTGTGCAATGAGAACAATCCCTATAAAGAATGAATAGAAAATTCTTCCAGATGTTTCGGGGGGACAATAAATGCTAAGTAGTCTTATTAATGATAAAAAAATGTGTAAACTGAGAGGATAGATGAACTGGAGGACTTCTCATTATTCTAATCATCCTCTCTTAGTGATAGCTGACCTGCTTCTCTACTTCCTTGCATCTTGAAAAGGCATTAATACTTCTGCAAAGAAAGCATAATGTTCTGAAAAGTAGTATTTTACATCCACTGTGCTCAGCTTAAAATTACTTTATGAGATCTAAGGTAGTGAAGGATTGGACCTGGATGAAGCTACTAATAGTTAAGGCTCATATTTCTACATGACCTGTGATGAAAGAGAAGGAGGTGCAGCATCTCCAGAGAGTTGGGGGAATGTTCAGGGAGTGATATAATTAATAACTAATTGTTTCATTTGACAACTCTTAATCTCATTTTCTCAGTCTTGCATCCTACAGATTATTTATAAGTTAGATTGGTGGTCATAGTAACTATTCCCTTGAGTTTGCAAAGTGAAGTGAGCCTAAAATGACTTCTACTTTTCACAGCAGGGTCAATTGAGCACATCATCCTCCTCAGCAGGATAAAAAGAATACTGTGCAGTCTACTCTGGGGCAAATAATTTCCCTTTCATACAATCTTGGTAAATGAACTGTGGAAGACTGTAAGTTTAAGGAGGAAAGTACCATCCCTTAGTCTACAGCAAAGCATTAGCACCGTTTCAGCTTGTGCTGAACCTCCTCTGAAGGTGACATGGCCTGTCTGTCCACATAACTGCAACACACTATCACGTATATCCATTGTATGCACATGGTGTGAGTATTCTGCACCCTCTCCCTCACCTTGTAATGGAACATCAGCTCTGTGGAGCAAAGGAGTTTTCATATCTTTTCACAACAGAAGAGGAACTGAGACCTCTGTACAAGCGGTTGAGATGAGATGTAAATTGTCCTTTTGTTCTGAGAAACAACAGCTGCATCATAGAGAAGTAAAAAAACAACTTTAGGAAGTTCATTGCATTGCCAAAAACGTGCTTGTCTTTACTTCCATATACGTATTCGGTGCAGAGTCAGAAAGTTGAGCTTCAGACCAAAATCCAAAGTGAAGTTAATACTTTTAACAGGATTGCAGAGCAATTATTTCAGAAAGAACTTGCAGCTAAGAAAACATATATGCCAACAAGAATATATTTCAAGTCACTCACACAGCTGTGACTTGTACGAGCAAACCATCATAAAAGCTCATTTTTGCCACCAAATTAACAGTGGGTAACGCTTTTTTTCTTTTTCGGTATGGTAGTATAATTTCTTGAACCTCACTTTACAGTGCAATTTCTTGCTTCAGAAAAGTCTTCCGAAGGTCTTTTGTGGGCATTGTATTGCTCCCAGGCTTCAAAGCCTGATCTGTACTGATTCATGGGACTGTTTAATCTATGAGCCACAACGCCCTTTGGCAAGGAGTCCCACAGCTAAACCACACATTATGCAAAGAGCCAAGTTCTTTTATTTATTTCACACATTGATATTAGCAGGTTAATTTGAACCCACCCAACAGTTTTTTACATTGCAAAACATTGTATGATGCTTAACGTAAGTATGTTCTCAATACATTACTTCCAGCTTCGTTTATTCCAAATCCAGATGCGTTTTGTTTTCTTTATATTTCTTGTATATTTATTAATACATAATAATTGACTGTTTGTATAAATATACATATACACACATGTAATAAATTTTAATATTTATTGTGAAACACTGTATACTAGGACTGCACAATGCTATTTTGCATATACAGTCAAAAATGACATTTGAGTTGTCATGACCTTTCTATCTATATAGTTTGGTGGATGGCATGAGATTTTCCTTTCATTTACATTAGGTTCATAGACAGATAGCTCGAAAGGCTAAAGTTAGAAGGATTGTGGCTTATCAGTTTCATTCACCAAATATCTGAAAGCATACGGTTTTACAGGATTAAATGAAAAAACTGAAACAATTCTTATCTGCAGTTTAAAGCAATCTACTTCGAAGAAATGAATGATCTGCAGGTGACTACTAAGGCTGTGTGATTTATTGATTTATTTTTATCGACTTAGCAAGCAGCAGAGCAGAGACAATACTTGTGACCTGAAGAGAAGAAGCTGAGTCTGCACAGGCGAGTTCGAGGTACAACACGCCTCTGTCTTGCGGAAGGGGAGAAGAACACCTTAAACTGTTCCAGCTATTTAGTGGTGGAAGATTTTCATACCTGCGTAAATCATTTAGGTCGTAAATGACACCACGCATCTCAAATCACGAGTTTTCAGAGGGGACGATGGAGACAAACACAGCCACAAGCCCGGGGTGCCCAGGCAGCTCGGACAGCTGCGCGCAGCCCCGCGGCAGTCCCGGGCCGGTCTCCGCTTCCAGCCGCCGGCGGGCACCGGCGCAGCGGTGCTTCCCGTTACCCCGTCACCGCGCCTGGCTGCCGAGGGTCGGGCGAGGGCCAGCCCCCGGGACAGCGGAGGGAAAGGGGGTAGAGTGGAGGGGATGTGGGAGACAGGTGGAAGGACAGCCAGAGGCAGGCGGGGAAGGGACGAGGCGGGAAAGTTGGGCGAAGCGGACGAGGAGGGCGGTCAGCGCTCCCCGCCGCCTTCCCGCCTTCCCCGGCCCGCTCCGCCCGGGGTTGCCGGCGGCAGCCGCCTCCCCTCCCCGCAGGGCAAGGGCCTGCGTGCTCCCCCCCGCCGCCGCCTCCGCTACGGCCCTACCCCTCNCACCGTGCGCGGCGCCCGGCGGCATCCACCACCCAGCCCGGTCCAGGGGAGAGCCATGGGGAGCAGCCGCCGCTCCAGCTGCCGCAGAGAAACTCCCCTCCGGATGTCGGCTGCCGGTGGCCTGGTCTGAGGAGGAGGAGGAAGAGGAGGAGGAGGGACGGAGGGAGGGAAGGGGCCGTAGCAGCGGCGGACCGTGCAAGTTGTGCTCTGCCCTTCTTCTCACCGGCCCGTCTCCCACCCGTGGAGCAGCATGCGGACTGGCCTCCGCGCTCCGTCAGATGTGCTCGGGCTGCCGCCGCTGCTGCCGCCTTCAGTGCATCCTGCTGCTGGCAGCGCTCACCCGGGCGCTGGATGAGACGGGAGCGGGGAGATCGCTGCTGCGGTTCCACCCGCTCCTTCATGCGGGCTTCTGCTCCGGCGGGGCCAGCACCGCCGCCGCCGCCGCGGAGGAGCCGGGCTGCCCTCCCGCCCCGCGGCCGCCGGCCCGGGGGGCCCACATGGCGTGCTACCTGGTCATCAGCTCCCGGCACCTCAGCAACGGGCACTACCGCGGCATCAAAGGCGTCTTCAGGGGACCGCTCTGCAAGAAGGGCGCTCGCTCGCCGGTAACTGCCACCTCCTCGCTCCCTCCCTCACTTGCCCCCCGCACGGTAGGAGCGGTGCGGGCGGATGCCCACGCGGCGGGGCGGCCGGCGCGGCTGCGGGGGGCGCGGTGCGTGGGCTCCGGCTCGGTCCCGCTCTGCGGGGCGGCCGCGTGGGCGCTGCCTCGCCGGGCGGCTCGGAAAAGTTTCTCCGTCGGCGGCT
>VXAY01012530.1:3679184-3713009 GCA_013399855.1 Oxyruncus cristatus | reverse complement strand
TAATTTCTGACGCTTTGCAGGGAAGTTGGAGGCTGGTAGAGGGGAAGGCGCCGTGTCGGCTCCAGGTGTCGCGGTTTAGTACCTTGTCCAAGGTTCTGACGCGGCGGAGGAGGGAAGCGATCATCCTTCTGGTTTCGTCTGCAAAAAAAAAGCACTTGCGAGTTTGGCTGCGGCGTGTTGTGAACTACCTGTCGAGACCGACATCTAGGCAGAACACGCGTGAAGTTTGGGGCGGTCCTGCGGGGACTGCAGACCCGTTGAGCTGCTGTAGAAGGTCTTCGTGAGTCGCTAAAGGCGTTTCGTAGGGGCAGGTGGTTGTCCTGGGCTGCGTGGGGGTGTCTCCACCGAGCCCCTGGGGCGAGGGACAGCGGGGTGCTGGGGGAGCCGCCGAGCGGAGGGCGCCCGGGCGCCGCCGAAGCCACGCTGCCTTTCCTCCGCCTCTCCGCGGTAGCATTGGTATAGCAACCACGTCTGTAGTCTCGACTGGACTTTCTCTGTCACTCTGCCCGGTCTCAGTGTGTGACATACGGAGGGTAACGGACCTGCCACCCACCAGTACCAGGGGCACCTTGAAACCACTGGGACTTCGGCAGTGCCGTGTTGTGCTCCGTAGTACACCTACGCTCTAAATACCCTTAGGAAACGAAAGTCTCTGCTTTCTGTTTCTTGACTTTCAATGACAGAAAGTGACAAATATTTCATTACACTTTCAAAATCCCTTCTGTGTTGTGCACCAGCACTCTGATACAGTACCTGCAGGTTTTTCCCTTGTACTGCTGTATCTGTCGTGTGCAATATAATACAACTGTGCCGCAGGTATCATCGATCAGACAGTGGCTAAGCTGTGTTTGTGTTCTCTGACCCGTGGAGTTGATCTACCTTTGTGTGTGTACAAAATTAGGTCCAAAGGAAATGATTTAAAGATCTAAAATGGAAAGAGTCTTAATTCTAAATACTTTTTATGTAGTAGAACTTTTAACAACTGATGTTCAAGTTGTGTCAGAAGTAAGAGAATATATTACCCTCCAAATAGCATTATGCTTCGAATCCTTCACTTTCCAATTTCTTTCCCTTTCTTTCTAACTACCTACATAGAGGTATGCGCACCACTCCTCTAAGTCTAAATACTTAATGAAATAAAATTGTCTGACTTCACTAGTGAACCATCATTTTAAACATAGTTCTGTTACCAGGTGGAAGTAATTTTTGTTCATATGCAAGTAACAGAGAAGAAGACCAAAAAAATTGTATTGATGTTTCTTATTACTTAAAGATGCATTTTTTTAAAAGGGTTCTGCTTTACATTGAAGCATCTTAATTCTAAGCCAACTATCTAGGGTTTAGTGGAAAAGGAAAAAAAAATTACAAAGTTGAAAATAAACTCAAATGTCTTTCACTATATAGAAACATTCTTTCATGTGAGCTTTCCAGAGTTTGAAAAAAGTAGCAAGAGCACTTTGTATTGCTTTTCACTAAGACAGAACTACTTGTTTCTGAGATTAGTATGACCAGGAGTTGGTATGATTTATATGTTTTGGGACCATTTCTATATAAAGGACTGAATTTTAGCAATCCTTAGCTTTCATTCTAAGTTCTCGAGGGAAAACTTTCATTGATCTACACACATTTCTTTTTTTTTTTCCTTTTTTTCTTTGTTTTTGCCTTTTTTAGAGGCTACTCTTTGCAGCTAGTCAGGCTTTTGAGGTCATAGGCTGAGCCCTGTGGAGAGGGATTATTGGGCAGTAGGAGTAAAGGTGCATGATAATGTTTTACTAATGCTGGGTAATTGTAGCTCTATAACTCTTTTATGTGTTTGATATTTAGGATTTACTACTGGTTTATATATGCTATTTTCCTATTTTGGTACAGAAGTCCAGACTTAAGAGATAAATACGAGTTGCTTAATTGACAAAGAGGATAATAGTTTGCTATTAAATACTGAAAGCAGTGAGTAATCTGTATGTGCCTACAACTTTATAACTTTCCAGATGATATCCTTATTGCCCATCAGTGTGCATAAAGTTGGGAACAGTGAGCAGCAGACAACACCACCTTGATACATTTTTGCATTATGGATGTGGGAGTCATGCATATTGAGATTTAGAGTTGACTGAAGAAGTAAGATTGTTTTAAGCATGAAAAATGCCCCGCACAATGCAAACAAACCCTCCAACTATTGAATTAAACTTAGGACCACTTCTTATGCATCAGAGGGGAGTCTTAAGCAAGTGGCCTTTATTTGTATTCCCTGTGCTCTGTTTTTATTTAATACCTCCTGATTATAACTTTGAAAGACACAAGTTACATCTTGCAGTCTTTTTTAAAATGCTGCTTTAGAATCAGCCTTGAAGATTCAATTTTATAGTTTGTATCATTAAACAATCATATTTTTACACTATGAGTGATCTTATGCATGAGCCTATATAGTCTTTAATGGATAACATGTACCTTTCTATATTTAAATTGTTTTGTATTAACAGCCCATGAAATGTCAGTAGACTTAAGGCTATGCTTTAAGAAATGAGAACAGTGGTGAATATTTTAAATACCTTTATCAAATTTCATGGTTATATGAACAAGGATTTTTTCACTCCTGGTGTGCAGAGAGACCTTTAGGACTACAAAGGTAATGCACTTTGTGCATGTCAGTGTGTAGTGACATGGCCATGAAATCTTTTAAAAATTCTACCTTTCCTTTGCCCACTTTCACACATTGGAAGAGGGACTTTAGCTATGAATATAGTGAAGCTGGCCTCTGAAGCTGTGGTAATGAATTCAGAAAGAGTGGAATTAGAAGCAGTGAATCCTTTATCAGTGTAGTTGTGATGGAGTTGCACAGGGAAGGAAATGCTGAGTTTGAACATGATGCCAGCATTACTAAGGATAATGGACAGTAAGCCGACCAAGGAAGCTGCTTAGAGACTTAGTTCTGTGCTTTAGGCTTTTATATTTTATTTGAAAAGTTATATTCATAAACATATTATGAGCAAATTTTCTGTCTCTGAAAATTTCTATTTAAGGAAATGAATTATGATACAGAGATATTACTTACACCTCAGACTGATATCATCTGCAAGATTTCTGAGTCCTGAATAGATTACATTGGTTAGTGTACCGGTTTTACTTTTTGCAGTCAAGGTAGGTCTGCTCTGATATACACCTGCAGCCCAACCTACTCAGAGGCTTTACTGCCATACTTCACAAGCCTAGTGAAGCTGACACTGAAAAAGACTCTGCTATGAAACTTTCAAAGAAACTCTTCCAGGATACAGCAGAAAATGGTACTGGGAATTCAGCAGATGGCCCCCTTGCTTCTGAATAATTTCTGAGCAAAAGATGTTATTAGGGTGCAGTGTTCTGCTTGTGGCTTTTTAAGATAAGATATAAACAAAGTCTTGTTTACTACTCAGTATTTAAAGATCCTTTTGTATTTTGAAGGAAATAGGAGGCTCAGAAGGCCCAGTGCCTTAACCAATTTCTGACTCGGCTAATTATTTTTCTTCCATTGTTCCCTGCAGCTTCAGCTGAATACAGTATTTTTCACGTACTTCTCTAAGCTGTTTTCTAATAAGGCTGTCAAGCTGCTCGGTTGCACTTAGTGCTTGCCTAAGTTCTTTGGGATGTGGGGTGTGGGAAAGGCTTCTTGGCTGTTACAAAGAGCTACCTTTTAAAAAGCACAACTCTCACCCCGTGTCCAGAGGCTCCAGTAGTTCTAATTAAGTAGAGGTACTTGGAAATAACAACTGCTTAGTTGATACTGAGCCACAAGCAAGCTGTTTCAGCACTACTGCAAATATAACCAGGTCCGAGTAGCACCTTATCACTCTCTGTAGCAGATAACAACACTAGGCACGTGGAAACTTTTTTGAAAACTTAAGTGAGACTGAGGACTGAACGACTCTAAATAGAGAACAGGAGGGGCATGGCATGGGCAGCTCTCTCCATCTGCCTGAGCTTAATTGCGAAACACTAGCACAACCAAGTCTGCCACAAAGAATGGCAGTGTTGTGTTTGCACCAGAGAGGAGAGGCATGTGCCAAGCACAGTTGTCAGAAAGCAATTTAAAGGCTAAACATGCTGGATGTGTACCATGTGAAATATGGTCTAGGTGGCAGCAGGTTAAAAGAAGCATCCACCATGTATCTGTGGTTAGCTGGAAGACCAAATAATATGGGTTTCTGACTATAAACAAGTCATCCTTCAGTACTGTACCTGTACCTTCAACAGCACTGAAAGCAGAGAGGAAGGGTATGCTCTAGGCATTACCAAGGAAAATGCATGAAATGTAAAATTTAAGCTAAGAAATATAGTATAAAGGAACTGATAATGAGCCAGCAGCTCTGATAAATAGTCCTACAAAAGGAAAGGAGGAAAAAATTCCCAACTGTACTAACAAAATCTTGTAGAAAGAAAAAAAGGGAGAAATAGTAAAGAAAATGGTACTTCACTTTTCTGTGCCAAAAAGTCTCTGGCAGCTGCCTCCAGCAAAAGTGGCTGCCTGCCAGGGGGATCCTGTGCGCTCTTCTGAAAGCGTGGAGCTGGCTTACCAAGGTATCTGCCTTACACAAACCAAGGCAGGCACTCCTGTTTAACTGTTTCTGATCTCATTGATTCCTGGCATTTTGTGCCTCAGAGTGGGCTGAGTGTGTTCTCTACCAACCCTACTGCTCCACTATGCTGGAGAATGGGAGCATTCCTGCAGCCCACACTCAACCTTATGGAGACGTTATTTCCTGAGTTCATGGTTCTGTTACAGTGCTTTGTGTGCAATTCTGCAACACGTGAGAGAGAGAACCTTCAGAAAACAGGAATGTGCTTTTTGTCACATGTAGCCTTGCTTCTCATGCCTTGTATTAAATCTGTTTTTGTGGAATGTATCACTTCTGAGCATATTTTGATCCCAATTCAGTGAGTGGGTAGCACTTTGTATATAGCATTGCAATTAAATTTAATCATCTTCAACCACTTTCTGCTGGGGCCATTTTCTTCATCCACAATTAGCAGTAATGTTAAACAGGTGCTTTATGTCTGAGAGTGCCTTTCCAGCATTCTAATATTTTTATTGGTCCCTCAATTGAGTTCTTAAAACCAGATCGATTTATCTGTTATTTTTCATGTGGCAATGCTTGTTTGTCCATTAGTTCCAGAGTTATTGCTGTTACATCCATTTGCATTCTCACTTTCAGTTCATTCACATTTCACTCATCTACAGCATAGCAGTTTAGTGGGCATTTTAATTTTTTTTTTTCTGTGCTCTGTACAAATTTGAAAATGAATGTAGAGACCTAGTGTTTGTGAAACAGGTGCTCCCTTGGATAGTGGGTTGAGGTGTTAACCATGCTCTAGGCCTTAGAGACTTTCTGCACCTGTTCCTTCCCCCATGTGCTATCCATTGTGAGTGCTGGCTTAGCTGGGGAGGATGCTCCAGCTCCTTTTTCCATCTGAATGAATGCTTTGTTTTGACCATTAAGAACTAAATGAACTGATTAACTTTGTTTATGCAAATACTTCCATGTGAGATTAGATTCCTCAGAAAAAAAACTGTGGCCAAAAGAATTTCGTCATCTGAATCAAGTTATACCCTCTAAAGAGGGTTTGCAAAAGCTCCCTATAAGAGGTATCTAAATGGAGAAGGAAAGGAAAACTTTTAAAGACTGGCCAAAATGTTTCCCTACTTGGATTTCCCTAGGGGACTGTATAGCCTTTGGCTACAAGGCTTAAGGAAAGGAGGTTGGAGGGTTTTTTTGTTTGTTTGTTTGTTTGTTTGTTGTTTGTTTGTTTTAATTTAATATGAAAAACATTTGTTAAGTCTTTTTATTATATCACAACTGATCACTTTAGAAGACTGAAGTTAACATTACCTGCAAATGTAATTTTTCTCACTTTTCCTGGGGAAAATGTAGACTTTTCTGTGGAAAAAAACCACAGAAATTAGAAAAGTTTTTATCTTCCTGCTGAAATACTGTTATTTTAAAATGCCACAGAGGTACACTGTGGGAGATTTAGTTTTACTGCTTTATGTGTCTATCCATCTGTATAAGCTTGGCTTCTTACGTGGACATACGTTCCGTGATGCCCTCAAGGTCTTCACTCTGAAAGACAGTGCATCACATTTGTTACGACACAGAGCAGAAAGCTGCAAACCTTCTTTTAGAGCTCAAGAGTTAAAAGTGGAAATTTTGTACGCCTGCAACAGTAAAAACAAAAAAATTAAATCTTTGATTACAGATAATTTATATAAAAGGTCAAATTCAGTTTATTACAAGGTCAAGTTAATGTCAAAGAGAAGTGCAGATGCATGTATGGACCTGCAGGAACCAGAATTCCCAACATAACACACTGTACCATTAAAATCCGGTTTGACCCTCCAAGGAATTAAGCAGTCTTTACTGGAGAATAAGTCATTTTGCAAATATATGTGCATGTGGAAGTCTATGCATGTAAACATTTCTGATTAGCAATTAGAAGATCCTCTAAAAGAACTTTTTTGAATTCACATTGACATTTGTAAGCACTGTTTTGTGAAGATTCAGCCTGCTCCTCTGTTAGCCTTTGAACCTTCAAAACTCTGAATGAACAGCATTAAAATGACTTGATTTTTGATGATAATCTGCGTAGGTGATACCAGAGGCAGATATCCAGAGTTCTGCACTTCTGTATTTTATGTGAGCACATATCACTGCTTGTCTTGTACAATCAAGTATAGTGCATGAGTAGCAAGATTTGTCATGGGATATGTACAGATTCCTGAAAATGCAGTTCACTGTGCAGAATGTATTGTTCTGTACCCAATGGCAAGGCACTCTAATGATAGCTTTTCTTCTTTTTGTTTTTTTTTAAGGCTAAATTTATGTGCATACTGGATCAGATGTAAACATCATCATCATCAAAATTTTGTCCCAGTTTCACAGTTATGCATAATGATAATTGGCAAGCTGGTTCAAGTAAAACAGAACTATTGCTGCAGGATTGCATGCAGCTCTGAAACAATCCATACATTAATCAACACAAGTTGATATCAATTTTTCAATTGATGTTTTCCATGGAACACATTCTGAAACATATTTAGTGCTTTTGTGTCAACAGCAATATTGTTTCTATATTCTGCTCAGATGAGAGCTGTATTTGGCGTCATTGAGGAGATTCTCAGTTGCAATCAGTTCTAGATCTGCAGCCTGAATTTCCAACTCACCCTGTAACATGACAAAGGCTTGTGAAACTGGATTAGAAAGTGTAAAAACCAGAACTCCCTTAAATATACCCTTTAATAACAAAATAGGTGATAGATTAGATTTTGGGGTTAAAATGAAATCTACCTGAATACTGTAATCAGAAGGTCTGCTAGAAATGAAAATTCTTATAGTTATTAATGTGTTCTGAGCTTTTTTTTTTTCAAAGAAAAGTTTTTATATTCAGATTTTAATAAATCTAATTTTAATAGTTTTTTTGGGTTTCAGAAGTTATCATTACAAATTATTTGTCTATACTAATCTTCATTTGTCTCTGCTAATCATTACATCTTCAGGGTAATTATGACTTTCTGTGAGGTATGTAAAACTCCAAACATGGACTTTATTGGGAGATCTAATAAGAAGTGGAACATATATATTTACGCCACTCTATGTTAGATACTGAAAAATCAAATCATAATCTTGATATTTTGAACCTGCTCTTGTCTGTGTTTGCAAGAAGCTTTTGGTGATGTATTGCAGGTGTAGGAACAAAAATTCCAGAATTCCCACAAGACATGTGGCTACAGGTCGGTTGCCAAACAGCATCTGAGAGGTGAACTGTTGTGGTTTAGCCCATCCCCCCAGTATTGGGGTAGAAAATGATCAACTCCAGATGAAATTCCGGCCAAGTAGCCAAAGACTTTTGTGTTGTCTCTACGAATGACATATTTAACAAACCGGAAAAGAAAAGAGTTGCGCAGAAGAAATTAAGGAGTTAACATGGCAGCACACCCTGGCCCGGCTGGGCCTGGGGCGTGCGGGCCTTCCCGGGGCCTAGCCTGGCCCGGGGAGGGCAGGGATGGCTTGAAGCCAAAACTAAGTCACCTAGAAGCTGCATGCAACCAACTGCAGAAGAATTACAGCCACAAAATGATAAAGAAGCCGGTGAACTCTCCATTGAGGGGCTGAGCCCCTCACAACCTCGGGCCTTAGTCTGAGAACTGAGCCCAGCACTAAGCCCCCCGATACTGCCGGGCCTGGTGCAATTTTGGACCAGGTGTGATGGCAGGATGACCCCTTTCACTGCAAATGGGGGAGCAGTGGTGAATTAGAGTCACTGACCGCGGCCGAGAGCCAAGATTGGGTGTCTGGCCAAAAGCAGAAAGTCAGAAGAATTCCAGAGAGCGAGAGAAGAAACTACTTGGAGCATCAGAACATAGCACCAGAGAACGTTCTTGGGTACGGACTGAGCCAAAAAAACCCCCAGAACCCCTGTAACCCAAGGAGGGGTCGTGACTGGAAACCCCCCAAAACTCCTCGAGCAAGGAACCTCCACAGAGCCCCATAGTCCGTGGTGACAACATGGTGATATGAGTGTTTCCCTCGAAGCCCATGGTAAACCCTCAGTAGCCATAGACAAGCAGCTAGAGGTGGGAGGCAAAATCCCCTGCATTCCGCTGGAGAGATAGAGAGAGAGATATTTTTGAACTGTGGTGATTTGGAACTGTTACCTTAAAGACTTTTTTCTTCTCCTTCTTCCTCTAGACTGTTTTTGAAGAAAAGAAGGAGGGGTGGTATTTGTAAATATGTAAGTTTGTTATTATAAGAAAACTAGTTAGATCTGTTGTGTATATAAGTATTCCCTTAGTTCTTATCGTGTAGCAATAAATTTTAATATTAATCCCCATGTTAAGAAATCTGTTTTGTCTATGCGGAATTTTCTTACCTATTAGCAAAATTTATGGGTTGATAAAAACCATGCAAAAATCACAGGGCTGAACCGTCAACATGTACCCATCAACTCTGCACAGACAGTGGTCCAATGGGCAACAGATCAGAAATTGTTGCATAACTATCGAGGACTAGTTCAGAAAATGAAACTAAAAAACGCAGTCATATAGTGCAAAAGTAAAAAACTCCCACTGTGATGTTTATGCAAGTAGTTTGTGAGTACCACGTAATAAATACACATCCCGTAAATGTCACTGAATACATACTCAGGTTCTCCTGGCTGTCTGAATGCTTAACTGCCGTCCTTATAAGGCCCTGCTACTGCTCTTCCTGCATAGAAGTCTAAGGTTGTTACGTTGTATGCATCTACATGAATAGACACTGGCATTTCCTTTCTTTAGTGTTTCGGTGTGCACTTACTTCACCTTCAAGAGAAGATAGCAAAAACCCATGTGAAAAGAAATTAAGTGGGACAAGGAAGAAAGGTTGGTACTATATACAAAGATTTCAAATTTTCATTGGAATGATAAATATATCCTTGGCTATTAAGTGTGGAAAGAGATAAGAATAATATAAGAAACAGTGTTGGAGATACTGATCATTCACAAAATAAGCATCACTTTGAAAAAGTTCTGTTTCTGGGAGTGAGTGATAAATTTTTGTGATTACTAATAATCAATGAAAAAATCACAGATACGTGCTTTTTGATGTGGACGTTGTATTTGTATCCTATAAAACAAAAACTACATTGAAATAAGTGTTGCTTATGTAAACTTCCTGTTTTTATATTTTGCTCACCTTCTGCTGAAGACCTGTTTATAACCAGGTCTCTATGTAACCATATAACCAGGTCTAAACAGGTTTATAGTGTATTGTATACCATGTGGAACAGGAGTTTTTAATTGTGTATATATATTGTACAATATATATGTTTTATTGCTTGGCGTTATAATAAGCATGTTTTAGATGTTAAACTGCAGAACGTATAGATGCAACACCGTGTTATTTATCTCAGAAGTAAACCCTCCCCTCAAAATAAACAAAAAATACTCTTCAAATTTATTACCTAGAGGACATGTCTTATTTGAAAATGATAACACTTGGTGGAGAAAGATACGCCTTTCATTTTGTCTAGGTTAATAAATCTGTGCAGCACAGGTTTAGAGCTGTCTTATTATCGGGGAACAAGTTTTCATTCTGCGAAGTTAAAAAAAAAAAGCATTGACAGCACTGGGCTTTTTATTATATAAAGCAGATATGGTGACTGAAATAGAGGGTTATATCCAGATGTCATGTTACGACTTCTAATGGGGAAAGGATAGTAGAGCAAATAAATTTGGATTGGGTTTTTTTGTTTTGTTTGTTTGTTTGGAAGGTTTTTGGTTGGTTGGTTTTTTGTTTGGTTGGTTGGATGGGGTTTTTTTGTTTGTTTTACAGCTGTCTACTAGCCTTGGTTTGTAGTATTATTTTTTCGCCTTAAAGGATCACTGATGTTGTAGGTGATTGAATTTGATATCTGTGGGTTGTGGAATCAGCCTTTAAATATTTATGTTGCTTTGCATATATGACAGCTTTCATCAGTAAGATCATTATAAACAGAAAATTGGAAGAAATTTAAAAAATTCCTATTCTTGAAAGGGGTTTAAACAAGTTTACAGAATGAATTAAAAGAGTCTGCATAATCTTCACAATCAATAAAAACCAAAGGCAGAAAAATGTGCTTAAAATCCACAGCAAAAATGTTCATTTCCACTGTGTATTCTTGAAGATTCACCTAAGGTTCAGCAAGTGAGGCTTACTGAATATGTATGCTTAGAAATATTCCAGTAGAAAAACAGTTTTCAAGGCCTTTCTTTTTAAATCTGGAGTTCATCAGTAAACTTCAATAATAGGGACCTTGAACACAGTTTCCCCCTACCCAAATACAGCTCCTTATGCCATTTCCCAAAATGCATCCTGCAGTAATATTATTTTCCTGATGATCTGACTAGCAGTGTCTGAAGAATAAAGTCATGATTTTAAAAAGTGCTTGAAATATGTATTTTTAGAAACTCTTTTAACTGCTGTGATTTATCGTTGTACCAAGGAATACAATAACCTTGGATTATTAAAAAAAAAAAATCCAGAACTCATCAACACCCCAAACTTTGTCCCCAAACATAGCAAAATAATCAGAGTTAGAAGGTGAGATCATCATGAATGTGGTGAATCACTGAGAGCTTTTCTTCCTATGTCTGTTCAGGTAGAGTTCAGTTCTTGACCTTCTACTTGCCTGGGAGCCATTATAGAAATCCTAATTGGTTTCCTGATGGCCTCTTAAGAGTAATAACTGGTTAAGTAATTGTAGCACCTTATGTTGAAGTGTTTTAAATACATAAAGTCTTCTGAGCTGTCTCTCTGCAAAGAAAGGCATGGCTGCTCAAAAGAAACCCTGTGTTACAAAAGAAACTCCTGCTTTCTATCATCGTTATGTATTTAGCTATGTTTAGACTTCTAACCTCTGGCTAATAAGGATGGTGACTGCAGGCATTAGGCATTAGACAGCTTTAAAAAGATTGATGCTTTTGATTACAGCATACTATAGGATAAATTGTAGGGTTCAAATCTCTCACAGAGTTAAAAAGGATATGTGTTATCTGAAGAAACATAAAGGTGTCAATTTTCCACTTGATAGTACTAATATATTTTGATAAGATCTGTATGTTAATAATGAGCCCTCAAGTACAGTGATTTAGTAATGCAATTGTACACTGTACTTCACAGCGAGGAGAACAAACAATAAAATTGTGAATCCTTGTCTCTGCTCTGAAGGACAGTGAACAAAGACTTGTAGGCGTTAATGGCTGGCAGGTGTGGAGAGGACTTGGTTTTCAGAAGTGATTGGCAAGAGGAATGGAAGTGGGATAGTAAATGTGAACAAAGAGGTTAATTGCAAAGCAAATGAGTTTGCTATGGAGAGCTCTGAGGCTCCAATCCTCAAAGGCAGTGTGTGCATTAGTAAACAACACCAGGGAATGTGCCAGGCATTGGAGCTTAATCAGCTAAACTATGAAATTGTGAGCATTGTTTGCAGTATGCTTGTGGTGTTGAACAAGAAGCATTGTCCCTTACCGTGGAGAGGGTTTGGGAACTAGGACAGGACAGAAACATTACCAGCATGCAGTTTCAGTTCCAAGCGGGTTTAACAGCACTGTTTGGTTGGTTGGATGGGGTGCAAAAAGCCTCCCTTTTACCTGAAGGTAAAAGCCTCCCTTCTTTTTTATCTGGCTTTGAAATCCTTCCCCTTTATGGAGCTGCAAACCAGCTACAGGGCACATTGTCCAGATGCTGTTTTTCCCAGAACTGTAACTGGGCATTGAGAAAATGGTGAGTGCTGTAAGTCAAAAATGTGGTGGGAAGCATTGTAAAAAACCAATGCTGATGGTTGTTTTCTAGTGCTTGAGCCAACGTCCTGGCTCTGTTCTGTTACTAGAATGAGTGTAGCCTGGGCTCCAGCTCCATTAAGCTGTGCAGAAGATAGGACTGTATGTTGGAGCATTGGGACATCTGAAGATTGAAGGGTAGTGGCTGGATCTCCTGACAGCAGTGTGGTGGTTGGATCAGACAGAGTGGCTGGATTTTCTCACAAATCCCACTACAAATCTGTCTTGTGCTTCTGACAGGAGGATTCCCAGTAAATGTGATATGCATATCCTGACTGAATGAGAGAAAATTCAGCTTCACCACTCATGCAACAAACATCAAAGATAAAGAGCAGATGAGAGGATATTGGTGAATCATAATGAGCTTGTTGGAGTACTTTCTGTAGTTTCTTCAAGCATCCTTAAAATTCACAGGGAGAAGTGCACAGTGACTGACTGTCCAGGGCAGGATTATAGCTTGTGTAAATCAGTCTGTTTAATTGATTGAATTTTCTGAGGCTGTTTTATGCCAGCACGGATCTGGTCCTCATATTTTATTTAGATTTTGTTTAGTTAGTAATTTGGCTAAAGTTAGTGAATACTGGTTGCTAGATCCTCCAAGGTTAAGGTATCACTGTGATTCAGTCACAGAATTTCAATTCAAAGGAAAATGCAACTATGCTCCAAAAATGGAGCCTTGTGTATTTTTGCTGGACTCTGTACAGTGCCTGTCTTTTCTGTACGACTGAAACACAAACAATGCCGGTTAATTGCAAACCATGTTACTCTAGCACAGGTATTCAAGCAGTCAGCGTAACACCCTTCTTTTTATGGAGCATGTCTTTGATTAGCACGCTTCCCTGAGAGTACACACAGAGTTTGACTCACAACTTCCTTCCACATTCCTTATCCTCATAGCAGGTAAATACAGGTCATTCATTGTGGGATGGTGTTATACTAGACGTTTTAGAGGCTCATCATACTAACATCGGGGCCACTTACTTTTAGGATCCAGATTTCTGGTTGGAATAAATCAGATCTTAGTAAAAGACACATATAAATCACTTTTTAATCTTTTCAAAAGAGAAAAAGCTCGACAGAAGTCAGTTGAAACTTTTACTGGATTATATGCAGAGCAGTGCATTTTTTTAAATGTGAATCACATTTTTAAATGTGAATTAGTCATTGGACTTAATATTTCAGTATTAATATTAGTCATTAACCTAGTATTACTTTAATATCTGAATATTAAGCTAATATCCCATTATCTGTTGTTTCAATTTTTTTGCATAATACGTGAGTGAGTGACTAGGCCAGTACAAATCAGCTGTTTACCTCATGAAGTGATTAGTTTCTTATGGAGGACAAGTGTCATTTTCAGGTTTAATTTGAAATCTAAGCATTATAATTTATTAATAATATAAGATGGATTTTCTGCATTTTTATGTTTAGCTGCCCTATTAGGGATTTCTGTTAGTTTCTTTTCCTCTTAATTACAGTGTTGCCACGCTGTTAATTTCCTCTGACATAATATGTACCAGAAACTTGCCAACAGTCATTATCTGTAAGGCTGCTTGAGGAGGAATCCTGCTCTTTAATGACTTCAGTGGGACCCTGACCTCAGATAAAATAGGAGGGCTGGCATTTATTGCCACATAAGATATCTCTCTTCCAAGAGTAGAGTCACTGTGCGGTTTCAGTCCTGCACATGAGTGCACACAACGGGTGCTGTGGGAATCTGTGTGACTGCAGGCCACTGAGTGGTGGAAAGCTTTTGACCTTGGTGCTTTGCTGAACAAAAGGGCTTTACCTTTGGGACGTCTTACTGCATCGTGCTGTTGATTCCACCATTAAGCAAGTGAGAGATGAAGTTATCTTGCTTTGTTACCTGCAGCTTGTAAATATTTCTATTGTGATACTAAGTGATGATCTGATGAGTCTGGAAAATTACAATGACAAAATAGAGCCTGGGAAAACGACACCTGTGGGTAGTCCAGAGATTTTGTGTGGCTGCTTCAGTTTCTCTAACTGGGGTGGATTTCTAGGATAGCTTTCTGCTGGCCCACCTCTTGGTATGTCTGATAGCAGAGCTACCTTCCATGCACTGTGGTATCTGGTAGTCAGTGCTCTCTGTCTCTGTCCAGATGTTCAGGAGGAAACTCGCAGGAGAATATGGAAGATGAACGGTAAAGTTGCTCATCCTGCCAGAGATGCACTTGGAGTTCATCATGGTTCAGCAGGCAGGAGTTAATGTGGAGAACTGCCTTGGGAAGGTGAAAGGGACAGGAAAAAAATGGGAAGCAATCTATAAGAAAACACATTTTTATTTTCCATTTGTTTTGCTTTCATCTGATAGCGTGCTAGAGAAAAGGTATTCATCCATGGCTGAAGGTCTGCAATGTGACAGTAGAACTAAAATAATTGACACAAAGAAGTAAAAGTTTTGAAAAACAGAATTTTGGCAATTTTGAAAGAGAATTTTTTTTTTCTCTGGGTAGCTGGTTAATGAACTAGTCAACAACTGCAGCTGGAAATGGACTCAACTCTCTTACTGTGATATTTAGCCTTATGGCACTGGTTTAATCCCACCCCCAAAGCAATTGAAACACATAGATTACAATAGATTACATAGGATTTTAGTTAATTTATGTGTAGTTAGTCTGCATGTATGTATGGCTTATGGGCAATGTAGTGGAAGTAGGGTTGGTTTTAGTATGCAGATGAGTGAACTGCCTCCCTTGCATGACTGTAATTCCAGTGTTATTATTAGTGTGTGTAAACTATAAACTGTTGCTCTGTTAACACAGTGAGCGTGTTTATCACAAACTAGAGGTCTGAGAAAATGCACCTTTTGTGAGGAAAAAATGGAGTTCCCTCTTAGAATCACAGAATCAGCCAGGTTGGAAAGGACCTCTGAGATCATCAAGTCCAACCTCTTCAGGAATGATGCTGAGAATGACTTTGCATGAAGGAGGGGATGAATCAATAGCTTTTCTAGTTGCAGAAACACAACTCTTCCTGGTAGGTATGTCCCTAGGAAGCATAGTTTTTAGGCAGGAATGTGCAATAATTTGTGTCTGAGCCATTTGTTAATATTGGCAAAGCATGGGTGCTCCGAGTGCTGATGGCAGGCTGGGGACCAGAAGGCATCAGCAGGTTGCTGTTTCCTGCACTGAGGGCTGGCATTGTACACAGTGGGAAGTAAGAAAGGTACATTATTTCCCCCTCCAGTACAGGAAAATCTGTGATGCTCGTAGTAGTCTCAAGGAGTTTTACTGAGCTTGACGTTCATGATTTTCAGCAAAATCTCATGAAAAATATTTGTAGAGAATGCTGTCTCCAATGCAATTACTCTGCCATATGCAATGGCACATCTTACTCATTCTGTGAACATTTTATCCTCCCAGGGTATTTAAGAGCAAATACTACCAGAAGTACAAAATTAACATATGAAATTAATTTTGTGTTATACACACACAGTGATGGATAATGTCAGTTCAGGGCTTGATCCTGCATATGCTGAAATTGAGAAGATTTCTTGGTGTTATTTTGGTTTATGATTGGCACATGAAGGTCTTGATTTTTTTCCTAGTTGTAGAAAACACCATATTATTAAATAAATATAAGCATAGCATATTAGCAAAAAAACAATGGCAAATAAAGAATACATTAAGTTTTCCTGTAAGGAATATAATACCAAATTTATAGCAACAATTTTTATTTTCATGTAGAAAAAATACATTTGCAATCCTGTAATTATATTCTGAAGCAGAAAGTCAGATTACTTTCAGATCATTATATTATCTGCATTAGGAAGTGGTAATTGGGGATTACTGACAGTTTCTATCAGGTTTGGCTTGACAGCAAACAAGGTTAACATAACTGGTTGTATGGCTGAGTTAATTTTAAATGATCTTTAAGGTTGACTTGTTAAGGCTGAAATGCCTTTAAAAGCAAGCTGAAAGCTGCTTGTGTTTGGAATTTGATCTGATGTATAATTAGATTTCTCCTACAGAAAGGTTAGAAGTTGTAATCCAATGTTCAGAATCAACAGCAGACTTTGTGTCTTTTTAAAATTTAGAAATGTATAAAACTGAACAGAAGTTGACTTCAAAGATTTACTTGCATGTAATGGGGAGGGTATGGAAGGTACTGGATTTAAAGCATAGAAAATTTGGGATTATGCAGGATATTGTAAGTTAAGTGAATTCATACTCTGGATGGTTGGTCTGCTAAAGAATGTAGATTTGAGCAGTTGGTATCACTATACATTAAAAATACATAGGTAGGGAAATTTATTAGGGTGAAGGACTGTGTGTAAGACTTGGCATTCCAAACACTATCCATTATAATGCTTTTAAAGACTGCCATACTTTTGCTAAAATTTAGTCATTTTTCAAAACTGAACAAGCTTAACATGTTGCAGAGGCTGCTTAAGTAATATATTTCAAGTTTTTGTGACCAATAACTGACTGTTTCTCTCTATCCTTAATAAAGAGATTTTTGCAACTACTTTTTTCTTTTTTTTTTTTTTTTCTGTTCTCTTAAAAGAAGGAAGGATCAAAATTATGGCACTGTTAGCTGGAAATTTAGGTCAGCTTCTTTTGCCTGTTTTGGAAATAATGTTTCCATGTTCTCTCATGAAGGGAGAACAATGTCTTTTTCACATGTACAATGATTTCTAATGCTAAGTCAGCTTGAATTAAAGTCTCTGAATGTTCTATGGTAGAAAGAGCTTTGAACCTAAATTTGATTTTAGCTTTCCTTATTGCAGCCTGAGGACAGGAGTAGGAACATGTAGTGTCTTCACAGAATACGAGAAATCTTGTGGACATTTGACTGCCTCCCTTTCCCTCTGTTTTATGCATTAATATGATAAAAATTCATTCAGCGAGCCTGGAGAAGGGAAAGTCAGAAGAGAAGGAAGGTTTTAATGACTGCTGTAGGAAGGAATGCTTTCCTTACTTCCATTATGTTGTTCCTAGAAAGCTCCAATGTGCTTTGCGCTTACTACCGCATGATGGGTCAGTGCAGGATGTACACACATGGCAAGCTGACTGAACAGCAGGGAGCAGAAGATAAGGAAAGGAAGGTATGAGGTGGCACAGATGACTGTGTCCCCTTCCTCCAAGAAGCAACCTGTGCAGACAGGGCTGGACAGTACAGCAGCAGTAGTTGCGAAGCTCTTCCATTAATTTTGAGGGCAAGTAAGAGGCAAATTGAGGGCGTAGTTTGCTTCCTGGGTATGAACTGCTTGCAGAAAGTAAAGGGACACTCTTTGAAGTCAGGTGAAATTAAGACGTACGTGCATGTAGACTCTTAACATGATCCGGTTTCTAAGCGTCAGTATCTAAGCATTGCTCATGTCTTTACAAGATATATAAATAGAGAAAGGAAAGTACATTTTGACTAAAACTAGAGAAGATGGGATCTAGTATTCTCATAAAATGTGATGCTGTTATTGGAGAGAGAAGGAATGTGAGTGGGGAAATGAATGTTTAAATTAAAAATGTATGTTACGTTTCTATACATTCATTTTATGTTACTATTAACAAGACTAATAATTTATCACATTAATATATGAAAAAAATGTCAGTAATTTTTGCCTGGGTCCAGTGGTAGCATATCTATATACTTCACTTGACACATCTTGGCTCTGAAAATTTTAATGAGATGTCTTCGTTTTCCGGTCTGTGGAGCTCTCTGTGCACTTAAACATCTGGCTGGTACTAGACTTTAGAAAAAGTGATAATACATCAGCCTTGTTAATCAAGAAGAAAATTCTGGCAGAACTTAGGTGGTATTCACAAGTATTGAGCTCAATATAGCCTAAAAATAGTGTATTATTCAAAATAATTAGTGTGAGCAGTCATTCTTACATCAGCTACCTTGACTTTACAAGGTGAGGTGCAGTCCCAGGCTGGGGCCATTCAGCACAGGTCCCTCAGCCTGGGGCTGTGCTTGAACTCTGAAGCTGGAGTCGCAGCTGGGACATACTTGTGCGGTGCATTTAACAGTGAGCATCTTTGAGCAGCTTGCTGGCTGAGATCATATGGAGGGGTGGCATGTGATTGTTCCTGACCATATAAGCATGATTTTATGTTATTAAAAATTACAATAAAAAAAAATCCACTGTCTCTTCAGTGGGCAAAAGAGAAAGTAATTAGATCATGCAGTGTTTGCATGAGAATAAGTGAGTAAATAGCATTAAGGAAACTTCCTCTAATCAGAGGTACTTCTTTTAAGAAATGATGTTAATAAGCATAAATAAGGATAATAAAATCTGGATATTGGTTTTTAGGATCATAAAGAACACAGATGGTTTTATTTATGCCATCTGGTTTTGTAACATCTACCAAAATAACTTTTTTGTTGTGATAGGCTATACTTTATTTCTTCACCAAAACAGTAAAAAAAGAATAAGGAGAGTAAATATAATTGGGTATTACATCATGTAAATGGATTTTTCATGTAATGCTACCCGACACCTATCCTACAAATGAAGGGACAGGGGTATATTTTCTAGCGTGATGTCCTTAATTCTGTCATTTATAATGATAGGAATGGTAATGAAAACTACTTGTAGAAGACAGCTCACAAAAATGATAAGTGAGAGCAAATAGGTGACACATTGGAAAGAAGAATTCCTGGTAGTTAGAGATGACAGAGGAGGTCTTATGTGCGCTATCTATTGTGGTTCTGTGCCTGCCTCCTGGATAACTTTCGCAATTCAGTTGACCGATATGAGCCTGTGTTTCATCGTCTATAAAAGGGAGATAATGCTTACCCACCTCACAGCATCTTAATAATTGATTTTTGTAAAGTGATTTGTGATTCTCAGGTGGAAGACACTATACTAGTGTCAAGTAGCAGTGTTATTGCTACTAGTAGTAACAGTACTTGGCATTTATACCGCTCTTGCCTGTTCACAGTGCTTTAACTAATGCATTCCTGCAGTGCATCTGTGAAGTAGGTATCTATGTGCTTTTAAAGATGAAGAAATTCAGCAATCATCATCTAGCTTTTCCATCTTCATGGTGTTTGTAAGATTTAAAAGGAAAAAAAATGGTGAAAAAGTTCTAAACACCTGTGTGATGATTAGAGCACTTGTGGGAGGTTGTAGATTAGGTTTGGGATTTGACCATAGTTAAAAGGACACAGAACACAATACTTACAATTTGCAGAGAAGATTTTTTGGTGCTGAAGTTTGTGAAAGATTTCCATCTCTACCTGTATTTCTGAATGCAAAAGCATAGCCATGTTTCAGGGCCAGGCTGGATGGAACTTTGAGAAACCCGTTCTACTGAAAGATGTCCCTGTCCACGACAGGGGGATTGGGATTAGATGATCTGTAAGGTCCCTTCCAACCCAGACCATCCTATGATTCTATTAATCTATGTTGCTGTGTGTTTATCATGCTCTGACAAAGCCTGTTCTTCCAGACACTTCTAACAATGGTGTCTGGTTTGGCAAACGGGGGACCTCAGCCAAGGGGTCAGTGCTGGCTACCAGGGAGTCCTGGGCATGTTCAGAGCTCTTGGCACTGCCCTTAGACAGTCCTTAAGTTCAAAAACATTTTGATTTCTCCAGGCTTAGATTGATCAGGAGGTTTTGGATCATCTTTTCGTTGAAAGGCTTACAATCTCCAGAATTCTGGTTTAGGTACTTAAGAGTTTGTGTAGGGATTGTGTGTTGTGACTTTTTAATTTGTTTGCTTGTTTTTGTTTGTTTGTTGGTTTTTTGTTTGTTTGTTTCACTGAATCTGCCTTTTAAAGATAATCTGAGATTTTAGATTTTTTTTTCCCTAACTCCACGTTTCTTTAATCTGTGATAATTTGGAAAACTGGAACTCTAAATTGCTCACCAACCTTTTTCAGATCAAATTCCACAGTAAAACATAAACACTTACCCTTGGTTCCACTGCTGTGTTTGTTGGGGCCTCAACAGCTACAGATGCCATTGCGTCTGGACGTGCTGTCTTCAAAAGCAGCTAATTTCTGAGATGACAAAATGTCTTTGATTCACAGCAGCAATGGGCTCCGAGGTTCAGGCATTCTTCCCGTGTTCAGCAGGTGTCTAAACGTCACTTACTAGAATGGATGTCTGTCTGTTGCTGCAGACATAGGCAGAGATGATACGACTGCATGCTGTGGACACAAGAAGCAAGCCACAGATTTAATGCACTTCAGATATAACCATAATCAAACATAAACTCTTATCAGCTTTTTCAGCTTATGTGGATATAGCATGATTATACTAACGCACCATAGAGGGTGCTAAGGTATTCTGATCTGTGCCAAAACCCTTTTAAACAAAGAATCAGGATATGTATGTGATCTTCTCTTCAGAAGCCTGTTCCTGAGACTACATAGGAGGAGAGCTGCAGTGTGATCACGGGCTACAGCTCGTGGCTTTATCCCATGGTTTGCCTCTGACTACTGTACAGAACCTTCCCTGCTATGGACACCCTCCAGTGGGCTTCTACTTGCAACAGAATGAGATATAAATAGTTTTAATTGCATACAGCTTTCAGGGTTTTTATTTATTTGTTTATTTGTTTTCTAGTCAAAACCAGAAATCAGGTTTGTCAAGAAAACCTGTTGGCTACTGTCATCCAGGGGACCAGTTACAGCTCAGGATCATGTGTTTGTAACACATGTGGTTTGGGGAGAGGGGAAGACTTGGCTTTGAAAAGAGAAGTTCAATTGTTATTTATATGCAGACAGTCTCGATGAATCATTTATGTAGCAAAATTGTAAATGAGGATAAAATGTGACTCAGCATTTGTGGTGAAAAGCAGACACCCAGAAATAACTCGTTTTGTTAAGTGTTACATTCCCGGGTCACCATTGATGAGAGGCTTGGAAATATGTAAGTAAATGTTTCTTCTTTGTGTCCTAAACATTAAAGTTTATCAATAACAGCAGGCTGCTGAAGTCAGTTTAAATGGCAAGAATGTTTTTCATGGAAACAGTAATGGGAAGAAACAGAACAAATTTGGTATTCAATGCAGGCATGTGCTTCAGATTTGCCTGAGAGGTGAGACCTCTCTGTTGCTCATGATGGTGAAAAACTGGAAAATGATTAATCACAGAGCTGGTAAAATGTACAACGGGCAGGCTTGGGTTCTGTGTGTCTCTAAGACAGCCCTTTTGCTTTCTGCAGACTGGCAGGTACAGGGTCCTGCTGCCTCACTCAGCAGAAGGAAGGCTCCAAGAATTAATGAAGTATTTATTATCCATAGAAATCATAATATAGGCATAAACAGTAAGACTGTCTTTTGCCCCATATGTGCTTTGTGTCTTTCTGCGTCCTTGCTTTAGCTCGCTGGCAGAACAGCTCCATCCACTTGCACTGCTACAGGATTTGACTTTCTGCTTCTCTTACATGTGGTTCTCATATACTGTCTATCTCTAGTTTTAGGGATACTTTCTGTCATGGTTTCATTACTTTCTCAATATCTTACTCTACTTTCTGAAAATAAGATTCAGTCTCGCATGCATTAGCTGAATCAATAGCATTACTGGCGCAAATAAAAGTTAAAGAATTACTTAGAAGCACATAGTCAATGCAAGAAATCGTTAATTTTGATATAATCCTAATTTCTACTTTTATCATTCTCCATAATTTCTTTTTAAGGACAAATTATCTCCTATCTTTAAATCAACTATATGCAAAAATGTTTTAAAAGAAACTTTAAAACACCTTTTTTTTGCATATAGCTAAAAATTATCTGCGTTATAAAATTGTATGGAAGTGTTCTAACTTAAATGAAATTTCACTTTCAAGCTTGTACAGTAAGAGATTTAAAAATTTCCTATGTATATGGATGAACAATGTCAAGGTGTGTCATTAAATTACAGAAAATGCTGCTTGATACTTTCCTGACACCACAAAAGATGTTTTAAAACTTGTTTAATTATTTTAAACCTCCTTTCAGGTTTAAATGTTTGAGGACAGTTTGGTGCATTAGAAGATCCCATTTTATGCAGCTAGGTGAAGTATAGCTGCCTCAGGAGTTATTTCTATGACTGTATTCTGTGATGGGGTTTATATTTTTATTTTTTAATATGACCCCTTCTCCATATTATCTAAGTTAAATTAAGGCACTATTTCTGAGTAATTATTTTTAAAATGTACACTTTGAAGGAAACCTCATGCAGGCCCTACTGTAATATACAAGTGTCAGTAGTCATCTGAATGCTGAATTTTATATTTTTGGTTTTAACTTGTGTAATATTTTAGGGCAGCCTTTTTGTTTGCTATATCATAAAAATAATGTGCCTTTTACTTGTAATACAATTCCCAACTTAGCTTATAATTTTCCTATAGCCCTACCAGCAGTGTATCTGCCTTATTTTTTGAAATCTGTGTGATTCCTAGGAGAAAAAATGTGGCTGTGATGTTTCCTACCTTTTTTACTTTCCAGCTTGAAACAGGGACTCACTCATCACTTAAAAACATAATTGCTAAATGTACAGAATACTGAATGTTACAAAAAAGGAAAATTCTTTGTGCCAAGTGGTTAGATATTTAAAGATGGGATATTTGGTAGTCAGTGTGTTCTTTGAAATGAACTGATGTCTAGATAGAAAACACATGTCCAGAATCTCACCTTGCTTCTTCCAGTTTTATACCCTTGTAGCCCTGTTGATGTCACTGCTGTTTTTTCAATAATTTTATGACTGTCTCTTAAGTTTGGAGAGTGTGGCTTGCACCTTACTGATATAACTTACATCAGAGTATTGTTGCCTGTCTTTTAATCTGGCGAATTTGTGCCTATGAAGCATGTGAAAGAATATGGGGTGCTACTGCTGTGCCATTGCAGTGGGCATTTTTTCATTTTTGTGTAGCTATTTACATTCATATACTCAAAGCATCCTGAGTGTGTGAGCTGGTTTGGCTGAGGTAGAGCTCATTTTCTTCACAGTAGCAAGTATGGGGCTGTGTTTTGGATTTGTGCTGAGAGCAGTGTTGATAATTCAGGGATGTTTTATTAGTGCTGCACAGTACTTGCACAGAGCCAAGGCCTCTTCTGCTTCTCGCCCCACCAGTGAGTGGGCTGGATGTACATGGGAAGCTGGGGGGGGACGGAATCAATACAGACAACCTCATCTGACCCAAGGGATATCCCGTACTACATGGTATCATAGTCAGCATGTAAAACTGGGAGAAGAAGAAGAGAGAGGAGAACATTTGGAGTTATGATATTTGTCTTCCCAAGCCACTGCAATGCGTGATGGAGGCCTGTTTTCCTGGAGATGACCAAACAACTTGCCTGCCCGTGGTAAGTAGTGAATTAATTCCTCATTTTGATTTGCTTATATGTGCAGCTGTTGCTTTCCCTATAAACTGTTTTTATCTCAACCCACAAGTTTTTTCACTTGTACCGTGACGATTCTCTCCCTTGCTGTGAGGGAAGTGAAAGAGTGACTGTGTGGGGCTGAGCTGCTACCTGGGATTAAACCATGACACTGTTAATACATTTCTTCTGATTGTGTGTAAATCAACTGTACACAGTCTGCAACTTGTAGCAGGTACCAGGCAGGAGAAGAGCAGTAAGAGACACTCTAAAGGTTATGAATTGTTCTGGAGTTGGGAAAGTAGCCTGCTTCTGCCTGCAGACATAAGTTGAGAACTGTACAATGTCTTTTTATTGGTTCTTTGTAAGGCATGATGTAGAGGAAGAATATCCAACCTTTTAAGACAAGGGAACATACCAGGAATCTTTTCAAGTGATTCAGCCAGAGAATTTTGCCTGGTGAAGGTAAGAGCTCCTTCTCACACCATTTGCTGTCACGGATTTGCAACAGATGCAACATAACCTATTGGTGGTTTCAAGATTCAATTTCCACTATTTAAAAGAAAGCACTAGAAGCAATAAAGTCAGGCACATAATTAAAAATTACCGTGTGTATTAAATATGTTGTTCCATTAGAAAAAGCAGTTTCAGTTGTTTGTCATCATCTGCTAGATACTGATAGTTTACATCAAATGGTATAGTAATTGCAGGTTGATTCTCATGGACAAATGCTCTAGATCACTGTGCAGCACTAATTGGTCCCCTGACTGGAATACTGTTGGGAAGAAAAATAAATGGGAATGAGGAGTAAAATCATCTCTCATCTCTATAGGTGGTTCCTAATATTCACATCTTTATTGCTGTCTTTTGTGTGATGGGGTAGGAGGATTTCCAGGCTGTTCACTGGAATCACTTAAATCTGTTTTAAATGCTTACATAGAGGAAATAAAAATGTTGAGGTTAGTTATAAGAATCTATATGCCTAATACAAAAGCACTTTAATATTAAAATATACATAGATCTAATTTCTTTTTTTTTTCATACAACTCAAGGGATGCTTACCTGACTTATTCCTATTGACTGATATGAGAAGCTGCTATGATTTAAGGCCAGTCTGATTTTTATTGAATTCTGTGACTCATCTCTAGTTGTACAAAATCCTTCTCTAACTACATGCTTGAGAACAAGGTTACTAATCAGTAATTACTAATCAGCTTTTAGAATAACCTACTCTAAGACATGGTTAGGGTCATTGACAATCAAACTCTGAAGTCAACACCTGTCCTTCCTCTCAGCTCTTCCAAGCTCAATGTAAGCCAAACAACCAACCGGCCCCTACCTAGTCACCACTTCCTTTATGTTCACCAAGGGTCACTACACTCCATCCAACCCAGTTCCTCCAGACAGGCAATGGATGGTGCAAGAGAAAAGTTGTGATCACATGTGTAAAGGTCTCTAGCAGCTGATTTTCTGTTTTTACTGGTGGTCCTCTGCCCTGCTGTGGGTTATCTGCAGGCCACAGTCCTTTGAGGGTGTCCCTGTCCCTGTGTGGGGTTGCCGATGGTGTGCATCGTTGTCCCTTAGGGGTGTCTCTGCTCCTTTGTCGTGGAGTCTTCTTCATCTGCAGCACTCAGAATCACAAAGTGGCTCAGGTTGGAAAGGGTCACAGTGGGTCATCTGGTCCAACCTCACTGCTCAAGCAGTGTTATCCTAGAGCACATTGCACAGAATTCTGTCCAGATGGATGTTGAATATCTCCAGTGAGGGAAACCGCGTGACCACTTGGGACAATCTGTTCCAGTGCACAGCCACCTACATAAGTTCTTCCTCATATTCAGATGGAACTTTCCGTGCATCAGTTTCTGCCTGTTGCCTCTTGTCTTATTGGTGTACACCACCGGGTAGAGCCTGGATCCATCCTCTTGACACTCTCCCTGCAGATACTTAGAGACATTGGTGATGTTCTCTCTCAGTTGTTGCTTCTTGAGGCTGAACAGGCTCTGCTCCCTCATCCTATCCTCATAAGAAAGATGCTCCTGTCCCTTAGTCTTCTTAGTCCTGTCCTATTCCCTTGGACCCACTCGAGGAGCTCCATGTCTCTCTTGTACCGAGGAGCCCAGAACTGGACACAGCACTGCAGGTGCAGCCTTGCTAGGGCTATGTAGAGGGGCAGGATCACCTCCCTCAACCTGCTGGCAGTGCTATTCCTAATGCACCCCAGGATACCATTGGTCTTCTTGGTCACTAGGGCACACTGCTGGCTCATGGACAGGAGCCCCAGGTCCTTCTCCACAGAGCTGCTTTCCAGCAGGTCAGCCCCAAGCCTGTGCTGGTTCTTGGGTTTATTATTCCCCAGGTGCAGGACCCTGCATTTGCTTTTATTGTGCTTCAGCCAGTTCTTCCCTGCCCATCTCTCCAACTTGTCAAAGTCCTTCTGCACTCTGGGGCATTGACCACTTCTACCAGCTTTGCATTGTCAGGGAACTTGTTGAGAAGGTATCTGTCCCTTCATACATGTCACTGATGAACAAGTTAGACAATACTGGTTGCAGTATTGGGCCCTGGGGGACACTACTAGTGACAGATCTCCAACTAGACCCTATGCCACTGATAACAACCCTCTGGGATCTGGCATTCAGCCAGTTCTCAATTGTGAGACCTACTCCCTTGTGGTTCTTCTCTGCAGCGTGTCTCCTGCCCCAGTAGCTGCTCCCTGATCAGGGGTCCTGTGCGCTCCCCTGAGTAGTTGCAGTTTTGGTGTGTGAGGGGAATTGTGTGTCTGCAATTGCTTTTATTGGCAAATGGCAGTTCATGGTCTCCTCTCACATGTCACCAGTACAGCACCTTGCTGATTGAGCCCTGCCATTTATGCGCACTACAGTAGGCAAATTCCTTCTCAAATAAGTATCTTTCAGAAGGAAACTGTATTGTTATGTGTGTACTGGACTTCCAGTCCCTACCTTTGCAGAAGGTGTGGCTATTGCAGCATCTGACAGCATGGGTCAAGGTAAAACAGAAACCTGCACCTGGACTGTTGCAAGGTCCTTGGTTGGCAAACATGTCTTGTTGAGACTGGGGTATGTGGAGTGTATTTAGGTGCTTTTTCCCATGAAATAAAATAAAGCAGATTTCAGAATTTTTCATTAATTTATTTGGTTGGTAAATTCATTATAACTGTGCTTTCCCAAAAGCACACTGGTTTTTATTGGTGTGTTGTTTTTTTTTTTTTACTTTTTCCTTTTTATTTTTTAAGAATCTCCCCCACTTTTTTGCTAGATCTCAAATGTATTTTTGTGCTGAATGAAGTTTTAACCGTGCCTGATCTTATCTTTCCTCTCCTCTCCCCTCTTCTATTCCGTGTCCACCCTGCGTGAATTAATTGTTTATTGTGACTGGGATAGTTCCTACAGTCACAGGAATACAGATACAGACTCTACTGACTGGATACTCTCAGGCACATGGTGTGACTCTTGGGGATGGTCCTGTGCAGGACCAGGGGTTGGATTTAATGATCCTTGTGGGTGCGTTCCAACTTGGCTTATTCTGTGATTCTGTGAGTGGGAGATGCTGTTTGTTTTAAACCCGGAGGGTAAGGTTTTCAAGGACGTGTTTTTCTTTTTTAAAGATGTTTTGCCATGGAACAAATTCGTATCTTGTTTTGTAGTACTGAAAAAAAAAAAGCAAGATCCATTTTCTGTGTCTTTATGTATTTTTCATGTCTGGTAAGTCCCATGATCATTATGAACCCAAATATTTTTTTCACTTAGGTATGTTGAAATTTCTTTTTCTTTTCTTTTCATTCTTTTTCTTTTTTTTTTTTATTTTTATTTCTTCCAAGTGATTCCATTATGTATTTGTAGACAGAGTTAAGCTTTTTGTTATTTGCCTTCAAACCAAGAAATTGAAGTGGGATGAAATCAGAATAACATGAGTTTAAAGTTTATGTATTAAAATAAATAGGAAACATTTTTTGTCTATTAGGTTGATGGCAGAAGTAAAATTAAATTCAGCCAAAGAGTACAGAACAGCAAGATTAAATCTGTGATGCACTGTGGTTTGTGAGTAGAAAAGAATGATTCCTGCATATGTTTTACAACATCTGAGTGGAAACACTTATTCTGCAGCTTGGGATGGGAAATACAATCAGTGAAGCTGAAGCCAGGCATGTATTTATCTTAAATTAATCATTCTCCAAGTAGGCACTTGATATCCTAGTGCTGTGTGCCATCCTTTTTACATTCATGCAGCACACATTAAACCAAAGAGCTGTTATTGTATGAGCTGAAATAGATTGCAGCACACAGATTGTACATGTTTAAAAA
Organism: Oxyruncus cristatus; assembly: GCA_013399855.1. Classification (NCBI taxonomy): domain Eukaryota; kingdom Metazoa; phylum Chordata; class Aves; order Passeriformes; family Cotingidae; genus Oxyruncus; species Oxyruncus cristatus. The sequence continues at coordinate 3,685,081 of VXAY01012530.1, read as the reverse complement.
TACATTCTTGTGTATGTTCAGTTGGCAATTGAACTGTATTAATATCTTTTAATACTTAAAATGATTAGACACTTGAAAACAGATATAATTACAAAATTCTTACAGTTTTCACAAGTATAAGAACTGGTTTTAAGATCTTTAAATACAGAAGAAGAAAAAGAAGCTACATGTAGGTTTCAAGGTAGAATATTTTTTAGTTTATTTGTGCATTTTATTCAATGAAATTAAGTTCTGATTTTCTCCAACATGTTGACAAGCAAAAATCTGAGAGTTATTTCTAGTTTTTGAATTTACAGGGAACTGGACAGGTTAGGTCTGAATCTCACAATGCGTATTGAATAACAGAAAGAAAGTAATTCTTTTTTTGCTGTTTCAGTTTGGATACATATAGTTTAATTCAAGAACAAAATAATTGAGGCAATAGCAATACTAAAGAGAGACCTGCCTTTGAGGCACAGATTCTCCAAAACATTTATATTTTAATTTCATTCTAGGACAGAGCCTGAGGTTCTGTTAGATTTGACCTCAAATGTCATCATGCAAATGAAATAAAAAAGATAATTTAGTTTCCTACTGCAGATTTAGTAATTAGAAGAAACTAAAAATCAGTCATTATGCAAAAGCAGGAAATGAAGCAGGCAGCATTTTCTCTTAAAGCATCTTTTCTTTTTTCTCGTAAGTATTGATGATATCTGACACTAATTGCCTGCCGACAAAAGTACTGCAACTGGAATCTTATTTATTCTTGTTGATTCTCACGTTATCACGCTTTTTTTTATTCTTCCTCCTCCAAGTTTTCTTTATTTCTAGTTTTAAATCAAAGCAACTAAAAAAAAAAAAAAGTGGGATTTAGAAATCTTAAGTGGCAACTTTTTAACATTGTTTTATCTTTCAATATTTTCCGTAGCCTTCATTTTATCTGTGCCATACAGTATGTATACAGACAAATTCTTGCTTTACAGCAAAACCTGCATTTGAGCTCTGTAAACTCTCATAGACTACTGACCGCTCTCCAAACATGCCATGCTGTAGCAGTTCCGAAGGACTTCCCACTCCACCTGTAAGCTGGGCTATGAAGTGACTTCTTGTCTGCTGTGATACAGTGGTTTAAACTAATTTGACTTCTTGTGTATTGCAGTGCGGGTAAGAGAGTGCATTCCCTATCTGCATTCCCACCTATTTGAGGGATGTCAACGTGCAGGTGGTGGGCAGTCACATCTCAAATCGCTATTTCTGAAGCTGATAGTTTGACACTAATGTTTCCCCAGAACAAACGCTAGATGCCATCACAGAACCAGACAAATAATTTCAGCTTAATGAAAATAGGAAAAAATAATTTGAAATGACCTCAAGGTGTTTGGGATGCCAGTCTGACCTCTGGCATACACGAGAACAGGCTCGCTGTTACTCACCCCAGGCACAAACCCTGTGTTTGCAATAGCAGCTGCTGTGGTGTCACTGTGGTTGTTCTGATGCTCAGGTCATTCTGTCTCTTCTCAGAACTCAGTACTAGCTATTTCCTTCATATATGGTGAGCTGGTAGCTAGATAAACAATAACAAGAACAATCCTAAATAGAGTAAACAATAATATTATTTCAAATTAATCATGGTAGTAGTCAACATTTAAACAAATCTGCCTAGTCACTTTCTTAAATCACAAGGCAAGCTTTTTATTTAATGACCTGATTTTTAACCTTCCCAGGGAGATTTAGACTGGACAAGCATTGCTTTACCGAAAGGATGGTAAAACACTGGTACAGGCTTCCTAGAAGGCTGGGCAATTCCCTCAGCCTGTCAGTGTTTAAGGGGCATTTGGAAAATTCCTTTAGCAATATGCTTAAAGTTGGTCAGCCCTGAAGTGGTCAGGCAGTTGGACTAGATGATGGTTGTAGGTCCCTTCAAATTGCAAACATTCTATTCTATTCTATTCTATTCTATTCTATTCTATTCTATTCTATTCTATTCTATTCTATTCTATTCTATTCATCAGGTATCCAGAGTTTGGAAATAAGTGGAGCTATAAGTAGAACTATTCTATCTTCAAAGTTTTTGAAAAAATAGGTTGTTTAGAGTTTGATGAAAAACCTAATTAAACCAACAAGGTGTGTGTGCCTTTATGTGACTTCTGGATTTTTACATACACAAGGATGTTTTTGAATAAACTGAGTATGGATGAAAGGAATATCAAGTTCCTGTTTGTTAGGAGCAGGTGCCAAGGAAACCACCCTTTGGAAAAGGACAAATCTACGATGGAATTGTACCATCCAGATAACAGGTGGGCTGACTGTGACAATGCACAAAACCACTTAAAGCCAGTCATTCTGTAACTGTTCATTGTGGTATTTCTTTTGCTTATGTTGGAGGCTACTGTCAGAAAAGGAGGCAAAGTGCACCCATCATCTGACAAGTCTGCTCTGGTTTTGCTGTCTCTACGAAGACACCATACAGTTGACAGAGGCAGAACAGAAAATGCAGATGTACTCAAATCAGTATTGCAATGGCCAAACACACTTGAAGGGAGATTAAGATACAAAAGCTCTGATTTATGAAGATCTGCTTTCTCAAAAGAGAGCTACACTGTGAGCCCTTTTACCAGATTGGGACTTTTGAAAAGAGAGACTTAGATGGAAATGCTGACATATTAACTATAGCAGTCTTGAGTGGACCTAATAAGATATAATGGGTTTTGGAAGTCTGCAAAGCGTTATTACTAATAGGGATGCATAGAAAAAACTTTTGTTTTCCATCTCAGGAAATCCCTTATCCACTGGTAGAATGAAAATCACTTTTTTTTTCATGTGCCTAGAAGCAAGCTTTTTTTTTTTTTTTTTGTGATGAAAACATAGATTGAATGTGTTTTGCCTGCTGATGACACTTAGAAAGCAAAGTTAGATGTTTACAAGTACTTTTTACTAGTAGGAATACCCTAGTATTGTCTGTGTGTCTATTTGTACTGTATATAATGAAAGATTTACACCTATGCGTTCTTTGGTGCATACAGGACATGATCTACATAGATCTGCCTTATCAAAGCAAGACTGGATTCTGCAAGACTAGGGAGCTTGGATAGCTCAAGTTAGAGCAACTTCACGGCCACAGTGACGTCCTACATTTCCAGGGCAACTGCTTATGAAGTTTTAGTAGAATTCCTATATTAATTGAAGACTTTTTCCTTGTAAGTCTCCAAAGTGTAAGTGAAGGCCTGTTCTATCAATAGATGGAAATGAAAAGAAAGCTTAGACAAATTTACTTCCTCAAGTTTTCATCTGTAACACTCATTTGTAATTTTGCACTCAAAGGGGAGGCAAGACAAGGTTTATTATGAAAAGCACCATATTTACTTTTTGTCCTCTACTATGTACCTTTTAGACAAGCACAAGGTAAGGCTTTATACATCCACAGCCCAATTTTCAGAACCAGTGAGCACCATAGATTTCTGTGACAACATCTGGAGGTATATGTCTTAACATCTCTGAAAAATCAGGCCTTCAGACATTATTGCTTCGTTTCCCCAGGCAAATCGTCTCAGAGTGCCTCACAAAATGAATGAGAAGCGCAGAGTGCTGCAGTTCAACTCATACTAACATTTATGTCTTGAATGTCAGGATGGCTTTTTAAATGTTTCCTCATAAAACTAAGTCCACTGTCAACAGTATTCCTCACTCTGATTAGAGGAAGTATTTTACAGCTTAATAAAATCGTAAACCAAGCAGAGAGCTGCCAAAGTTTCAGAAGAAAATATGTGAAACAAGCTCAGCTTTTCTCTGAGCTACAGAAAAGGCATAGTGTGGTTAAGTGTGTGTATTGGGTTAGCGAGGCAAGGTTTTGGTTGCCAAGGTGTTACAGAGGTGGCTTCTGTAAGAAGCTGCCAGAAGCTTTCCCCATGTCCAACAAAACGGATGCCAGCTGGCTACAAGACGGACCCACTGCTGGCCAAGGCCAAGCCCATTGGGGACGGTGGTAGCACCTCTGGGATAACGGATGTAAGAAGGGGGGGAAAAGTTGCTGCGTGACAGCATCTGCAGCCAAATGAGAGAGGATTGAGAATATGTATTGAGAATATATACACCTGTAGACACCAAAGTCACTGAAGAAGGAGGGGGAGGACATACTCCAGGTGCTGGAGCTAAGATTTCCCTGCAGCCCCTGGTGATCCAGGCTATCCACCTGCAGCCCATTGAGGTCCACAGTGGAGCAGAGATCCACCTACAGCCTGTGATGGACTCCACACCAGAGCAGGTGGAGGCCTGATGGAGGATGTGGCTGTTCCTGACTCCCCAGGTTGAATCTGTTTTGACTGTGATGGTAATTGGTGAGTGATCTCTCCCTGTCCTTATCTTGACCTGGAAGCCTTTCCTTATCTTTTCTTTTCCCTGTCCAGTTGAGGAGGGGGAGTGCTAGAATGGCTTTGGTGGGCACCTGGCGTCCAGCCATGGTCAACCCACTGCAGCATGTAGGTGAGAACTGTTCTGCCTTTTACCTTTGTGTGCAAAACGGCATTTCACGATAGGCATGCATGTTTTCCTGTCTAACCACCTGTAGACAAGATGGAGCTTCCTTTGATAAATCTTCGTGAGGCATTAGTGAAGCACTTTACTAGTTTTCACAATTTCTGTTTCTGTTTCTCATAATTTGATCCCTTCGATATGCCATGGTGTTTTGTTTTGTTTGTTTGGTTTTTGTGGTTTTGTTTGTGGGTTTTGTTTTTTTTTTTGTTGGTTGTCTGTTTGTTTTGAGAAAATAATAAAGGGATTCTTTATGAATAATTGTTCCTGTAAAGTCTTCCTAGTCCACGTCTGGGTGTTTTTTTCAGGAGATAAAATTCCCTCCTCAAATGGTATAAAATGCTTCAGGAGGTGTTAGGCTCTCCAGCTGTCCTAAGATTGGGATTCCCTGAAGAAGGATAAGAAGTTCTGATTTCTGCATCGTGCTCAAGTCAATGCCATTTGTGCAGTTATACATATGTAAGCCCTCTAGTTTCTTTTAAGGGGCAAAGAAAAGTAGCAGATGTCCCAAAATCCATGTAAAATATAATTTTCTGATATAGATTAGGGTTTACCAGTTTACTTACAAGTTTACTTACTTGTGCATGCTTTGACAGTGACTTTACTGCACAGAAAAGCTCTTCTGAGGTAGCATTTATATTTCCCTGTCTGGTGGCTTAGATTTACTTGAAACAATATATGAAATAATGGCTTTGGAGTGATTAGTCTAAGTATGGTTTTCATCTCAAGTGTGTCAAAGCCTTTGGTACAGATACTTGAATGCCATGATGTAATCATACCCCTATCCTGGAATGGTTTGCTGGAATATTGTATTGTGTAGGTTAGAGTCAGTCTGCTATTGTCTGGCTGTTGTCCAGAAAACAACCTTTTCCATTAAATTACCAGTGTAATAATTGTTTCCATTCTCTCCCTTTCTTTCAATGAACACATTCTGTCCTGGTATCCTTTGCTGTTGAAAGCTTTCCACTTCTGCAAGTTCCCACTTCTTCCATGTGCTCCTTTTCACAGCTCCTTTTGAGAATACTTCCAGTGCCGGTATCAACACCAGTAATGATGCCAGTGCTTCTGCTACTGCTTCTGCACTGCACTGAATTTTTCACAGAGCTTTAGGGTATTCAAGGCATTACACCTAAGAGATCTGCAAAGAATCAGGGACAGTTTGGTGCTGTACAAATAATCATTGCAAAGTTAAGTCACTTTGTCCTGTTAAGTGTCTCTGTTCATTTATTCCTTTGGTGTGTGATATAGTCACTATGTGTCAAGGACCATAACAAAGCTCTTGTGATTTGCAACATTCAGTTTATAATATACTCATTGTCAGGCTTGAATCCAGAACTATATGAATATTTTTTTATATGTGATACCTGTATTGTCATATATATATATATATA